>JAQQSV010014396.1:0-12298 GCA_028646515.1 Pseudochirops corinnae
ATCCAACTGGAACATGAGATACACAGGCACTGTGGTTGGGAGATCCATCCTGTCCTACCGAAAAGTGACATAGAAGAGAATAGACTGGAGGAGGGGGGACACACTGGGATGGCTGTTTTGGCGTGGTGGGTGGGGGAAAGAGGGGGAGAAAATACGTAACTCAAAATCTTGTGGTAATGAATGATGTAAACTAAAATAAAATTAAAAAAAATAAAAATAAATAAAAATTAAAAAAAATAAAAAAATAAAAACAAACAGGAATATATGTGTCTACTAGCTACACTGGCTCAGAAAAAAATATTTCCTTTGTTTACCCATCACATTTCCACTCAGACCACTTCTGAGCAAAAGAACTGTACTGCTGTCTACCACAAACACCATCAATACAATGATAACAATGATAATTGTTGCCTTAAAAAATAAAAGTCAATAATTTTCCTTTTTGAAGCTAAAAAAAACTTCAGAAAGGGAGGACTATATAGCTATTAGATACAGTCACTTAGCGAAACTTGGTCATCCTATAAAATATTAGTGACCACATTATTTTTGAGGAATAATCCTAATTAATCTTGATAAGAAATATGTGGAAGCATGCTATGAAGAAAACAGCATTTGACTTGGGAGTCAGGAGAGACTTAGATTTGAATCCTGCCTTCAAAAGTCACTCAGCCACTCTGGGACTGAGTTTCCTTATCTGGAAAATGAAGATGGTAATAATATAGCAGTGGTTCTCAACCTTCCTAATGCCCTGACCCTTTAATACTTATATGTGAGTGTATCTGCATGTGGGCAGACCTGCCTGGAGACAGATAGAGGAGTGATGTCTCAGTTCCTAAGACCATCAGAAATATGTGTTTTCCGATGGTCTTAGGGGACCCCTGTGAAAGGGTCGTTCAATCCCCAAAGGGGTTGCGACCCACAGGTTGAAAACCGCTGACCTATAGGCTCTCCTTCCCAGGGCTATTGGGAGGGCCAAATGAGATAGTGTATGTAAAGCACTGAGCAGACCTACAGAAATATCAGCTATCATTATCATCCTCTGATATGAAGAATCATCAAAGTTGTAAAGGTTCATCAGAACATAAAAATTTAAGTAAAACACTTTTTCCATGGCACATACACCAAATGTTAACTGTTGATGTCAAAATAGGAATTTTTTTTTTTTTTGTCCAGTGGCTCACAGATTTATTCTTTTCCTAAATCGAATCCAGCTACATTTTTATTTCAAGGGATAGAAGCCTCCTCAGTCTCTGCTGTGTAGTAGGTAGGTCAAGTCAAAAACACAAAAGGCTAATGTTACTTTGTTACTTCAAAGTCACTCAGTACTTGATTTTCCCAAAGTCTACTGGCCTTATTCCAAAAGGCTTTGGTACAAATTGCAAATAGATCCATCCCCAGGGAGAGAGAGTTGCACTCCTATGTGCTAATGTAATACTAATTCTGTAAATGGATTAGTTTTGTGCCTTACTATCAGAAATTTAATCTGCCCCCTCATTTTTTTTTTTTAAAAAGAGATAATTAGTAAGAGCCAAATCAGTCAGAAGTGAGGAAATTGACTTTCTTCTTAATTTCTTCTCCACCGTAAACCTTCAGGGAAAACAGGACAAAGAGAAAATTTCCCTAAGTGTTTCTTTTTTTTTTTTTTAAGAGAGAGAAAAGTAACTATAACTATGATCAAAAAATGTTCATGCAATTACAATAAAATGCAGTGTGACTAAAAGCTTTTCCTTTCCAAGGCAGTTTATCTTGATTACTTTTAACTATTGGCAAAAGCTAAATAAGCCCAAGATATTACAATCAGATGTAATGGATGAAGCCAGCCTCCCCAAAGCACCCCTCCTGAGTGATGATGAAAAACAATAGGTGAGCAAAAGTCCCAAAGAGTCAAAATTAAGGTTCTACGTTTTTCCAGCACACCACTTACAGATTTACTTCCTAGAAACAGCTAACTAGCATTTACATGGCACCACATGTTAACTCACTAGATTCTCCCAATCGAGGGGGGTACTATCATTATCCAGTATTCAGCCTAGTGCCTGACACATAGTAGGCACTTAATAAATATTGAGTATCTCTATTTTACAAATGAGGAAACTGAGGCTGAGAAAGCAAAGTGACTTGCTCAGACTCACAAAGCCAGCAAGTATCTGAGGCAGAACTAAAATTTGGGGTCTTCCCCCAAGTCCAAGGCTCTATCCACTGCACCACCTCACTGAAATTGAATTCACTCATTCAGCCAAGTATATACAGAATACTTAATATGTGCTCAGCACCAAGCTAGATGCTATGAGCAATACAGAAAAAGAATAAGATATGACTCCTAATAAATACTTCTTGACTGATTGGTTCCTAATTTCCAGAAATTTACAATTTACGTAAACAAGATGTACACATATCAAAAGTTAAATAGGAACATGGGGCAACATATGCAATCCCCAATTACGAAGATATTTCCTTTACCAAGTTTTTCAAACTGGAACTCACTTTCCCATTGAAATGTTATTAAAAGGGGGGTTAGGCTTGCAGGCTAGCCCACTAAAGTCAATTTAACTCATAATACAGATGAATAGTGGCACTGTAGAGCCTGATCACCACTATTCCACACTTTCCAGAAGGAAATGTTTTCCCATTTCCACCTGGAGGTGCCAGAAACACATCTTTCCTTACCATAATAATATTCCTTCCAAGACACAAAAGTTCTCACATGCCTATAAAGGACATACACACTTTGTCATCCCAAACAACTAACCTTAGGCCAAGTTAGGGCTTTGGAGAAAAACTGGATGGTACTGGGAAAAGCCAAGGTGGTAAGTTAGGGAAATAATTTATTTCTATCTCAGGAATGGGAAAAGATGACAACTAAATTAACTTTTGCTCTGCAATCATGAATATGCTAATGACATGCTCTACCACTATAGACATTTTCAAGTATTATCAGTAGCTGATACTGAAAAGTGTTTATTAATTAGAATAAAAGATTTTGCCTGGTTCTAAAATGTTAACCCTACATTTCTGTATGATACTGACAGTTGGAAAAGACCAGTACCCATGTATAAGCAGGGTTTTACTGAATGTCATACATTTTAAGGACATGATAGACCCTATGGGTGGATTTTAGGACCTTTGATAGCACACCTCCACATGTTAGCAACGATTCACGTTCAAATACAATTTCGAGACGATACTAATGACAAGAACTTTGGATGATTTAGAGTACAAGCATGAGTACTGTGGCTTACTAGGTGCATAACCTTTGGCTTACACCTAGGCTGCATAATCACAGAAATCTCTCCGGGCTTCTGTTTCCTCAGCTGTATAATGAGAACTTGACTCAATGACCTCTAAGATCCCTCCCAACACAAACACTTTGACAATGATAATAAACCATTTTATTCATTCATTGCTTTCCACACTGACTGGCCTAAAAAGGAGGGGAAACGTAGGCAGAGTTCATCCCAGCAGGGAGGGAGGAAGCAGGCAGAAGGGCTGGAGCTCTGCGAAAGCTGCCCCAACACGACTAGGGGAGGATGGAGAGAGGAGAGAAAAGGGGCAAAGAAGGCAGGCGCCGGCTACCAGTGGCATTCTGCCCAGGAGCGTGACTGTCTTTTCTGCATCTGGGTAACTGAATACCAAGAAGAACATCAATTGTTCACTTAGGATATTCCTAACTCACCACCTCAGATGAGATGACTTCCAACTGCTCTTATTAGACGCTTCACGGGCAGAGACAACACTCAGAGGGAGTCACTGCTCAGTTTTCATTTCCACTAAATTGTAGTTGTCTATCAAGGCCCTGCCACTCTTTAAATACACAGCTCTTCCCAGCCAACACTATACAAAAACAAAGCTCTTAAGTTACAAAGACCTGTATGGACTCTCCAAGGAGGGCAAAATAAAAGACCAAAAGACAGTTTAATTATTTTTTCCATGTTAGCCATTTCACCTCTAGTGAAAACTTTAAACTGGGAGAAAACATTTTAAAATAATACTACATTCACAACCAAAATGAGTGTGCTTCCACTAGTAAAAGAAGGGCAGCTAGGTGGCACAGTGGATAGAACATCAGACCTGGAGTCAGGAGGTCCTGAGTTCAAATTCCTAGCTGTGTGACCCTGGGCAAGTCACTTCACCCTGTTCGCCTCAGTTTTCTCATCTGGAAAATGAGCTGGAGAAGGAAATGGCAAACTGCTCTGGTATCTTTGCCAAGAAAACCCCAAATGAGGTCACAGAGAGTTTTACATGACTGAAATGACTCAATAACAACTGTTAAAAGAAAAACAAAGCACTTTAGAGAAAGGACTTTATTTTCGCACAATTAAGTTTTAATGAGGACCAATTCCCTTTCATTATTTCACCAGAATCAATATAAATTATATTTCTACATAGACCCAAAAGGGAATAAGTATTTTCAATTTTAAGAATAAAATAAATTCCATTTCATAAATGCTTCAGATAAGGATTCTGTGGTAGTAAAAACATGGAGAAAGAAGCAAGACCGCTTACTATCATTATTCAAGTTCAAGAAATTGAATAGGTCCAGGGTCATCTCTAAGCCATAACAGCACTCCTCTGAGATAAGAGTTACATTTCCATTTAAAGAGACACTCTTGAAGGTTACTGAGTCTTGGGGAAACAGAATAACAAGTTGTAAATACTGAATGTTAGGAGTGTAGCCTTTATTACACAGACCATAGTTCCGCAGGCTCCAGAATCAGTTCCCCCACTAAAGGACAGCTCCTTTGGGTAACTTGCCAATTTCAGGGTAATTTCAGTTCTAAATCTCAGAGGACTTTTTTCTAGATGTTACTTCTGACTCATCACAGTCATATGTGTCCACAAATAATTTCCCTATAATTAGATTATAAATTCTTTCTGAACAAGGATTACTCTACTTCATTACTATGTCCCCATTACCTCAGATGCACAGAAAAATTCATTCAACAAGCATTTTACTTATTTAAATAACTTTGTATTGATAGCCTCTGTTCTTATATCACGTAGGTATACTGCCCACTGAATCCCTCTCCTCATCTCTTCCCAAAATAAGAAAACAAGAGGAAAAAAAAAAAACAGTTAAGCAAAACCAACTGACATCCACAAGAATCTAAATTTATGTGCAGTATTCCACACCTGTGGTCTACTCCTTGTGCAAAAAGAGGAAAGGAATGTATTTTCTCCTATTTCTTATTTGGAGTCAAGCTTCAACAAGAATTTTATTAAATGCCTTCTGGATGCCAGGCACAGGGTTAGGTGCACGTGATACAAAGACAGTAAGAATTTGACAAGGTGGGTGCTTCCACCACTAAAGCAGACAGCAACCTTTCCTCTATTATAGGCAACACTCAAATAGTGTTTGAAGGTTTGCAGAGGCCTTTCTGAATATCTCATTTGATTCTCACCACTACTCAGGCAGTGCTATCCCCATTTTACAGATGACAAAACTGAGGTGTCAGCACATTCTCCCCCTCCTCATCTTGGCCTCCCAACTTCTCTGGCTTCCTTCAAGTCTCAGCTAAAATCCCATCTTCTACAAGAAGCCTTTCCCAGTTACCTTTAATGCTAGTGCCTTCCCTCTGCTGGTTATTAAAAATTTATTTTCTATCTATCCTGTTTAAACATAGTCATTTGTGTGTCACCTCCCCCACTGGATTGTGAATTCTTTGAGGGCAGGAGCTGTCTTTTACCTTTCTTTGTATTCCCAGCTAAAGTGCCAGCACACTGCAGGTGCTTAATAAATGCTGAGACTGAGACAAACAGAGGTGAAGTGACTTGCCCAGGGTCCCACAGCCAGGAAGCTTCTTGGATTTGTGCTCAGGTCTTTCTGACTCCAGACCCAGTGCCCTTGCACTGTGCCACATACCACAATCTAAGACTTGTTGGAACCTTTTGAGAGCTCATCTAGTCTGACCTCCTTGTTTTAAGGATGAAGACAATAAAGCCAGAAGTCAAGTGACTCGCCCGAGCTCACAAGGTTAGGTCATAAGTAGCAGAGTCAGGACTTTAATTCAGGTCCTCTGGACTTCAAATCCCATGTTTTTTCACTGCTCTAACTACCTCCCTCCTATGATTTCGTGGTCAAAATTCCATCAACCTCAAGGTGAATCTTCTGGTTAAGGATCTGATCTCAGCTACAACAGTCCTCAGACCAAGAACACGGATCACTAAACACAAAACTGGTTTGGTCTAGTTGGACTTTCCACAGTTTGTACTCCAAAGGCAAAGCACTCAGGAGCTCTGAGACATCATCATCATCATCACCACTACCTTCATCCTCACCACCATCACTGGCATTTAAATGTCATTTTAAAAGCCACTTGGTATTACATAAATACAGTGTCTAAAATGTCTATACACTTTGACATAAAGACTCCATTGCTGGTCTTATACTTCAAGGACGGCATTGATAAGAACTCCCTATCTACATACAACAAAATATTCAAAAAATCCCTTCCTGTGATAGCAAAGAATTAGAGACAAAGAGATGTCCCTCAATTAAGGAATCACTAAAGAAATTGTAGTACATGAATGTAATGGAATATTACTGTATGGTGAGAAATGATAAATGTGATGAATACAGAGAAGTATGAAAAGATTTATGTGAACTGATGTAGTTAAGTCAGCAGAGTCAAGAAAGCAATATACACAACCACTTGCAATAATTAAAATGGAAAGAACCACATACCGAAGAAGTCAAAAGCAAATGTTAAATTATAAAGAACAAGCAGGGTTCAAAAGAAGGGACGAGAATATTCACAGAAGTGGGAGGTCCTCAGGTGTTGCACAATGCAGGGTTGTTTGCGGACTTTTCCTCTGTTTTTTGCCTTTAAAACAATATTTATAATATGAGACGGCTCATACTAGAAAACTGTGGTGATATAAATGACAGAAGACATTTAAAAAACCCTTTTAAATTAAAAGATAAAATAAACGGTGCTCTGAGGTTTGAAAAGCACTTAACATACCTATATCATTTCGTCCTGCAAGATGAGTAACTACAAGCAGAATAAAAGCTGTGACGTTCTTTCCTCTTCGTCATTTTGTATCCCAAACACTCCAAACTGTACCAAAACTGCACAAATGTTCATGGGACCAGTTACAGATGAAGAAAAGGAAGTTGAGAGGTTAAATGACACACAGCTCAAATCGCACAGCTAGTGATAAAAGCCAGGTCTTTCTGATTTAAAATTCACATCTTTAATGGAGGTTTCCATATAGTAGCTGCATAAACATTAACTTTCAAGTGACTAAAATGTTCTCTGCCCTTTGATCTGGGCATCCCACCAAGAGACATATACTCGAAGGACGTCAAAAACAAAGAAAAGCTCCATAGAGACCAAAATATCCATCCTGTGACTTTGGTTAGTAGCAAAGAACTGGAAACAAAGGGGGTGCCCAATGATTGGGGAAGAGTTAAATAATGGTACATGAATGTAATGGATTATTATTACTGTGCCCTAAAAAAATGAGTAGGAAGAAATGTGAGAAACACATCAATAATCAATTAATTCACTAAACATTTATTAAGCGCCAACTAGGTGCCAGCAGGAAAGCAACAGCCACAAAGATTTCAACAGTGAAAAGGTCGGTAAACCGTGGCTGCCCGACCAACCCTGACTGTGGGGGAGGGGGGAAAGCACCTTGGGGGGAGGGGAGTGCTACAGGTGGCCCGTCACCTTCTGGGACACAGCTGCGTGGATCGCTTTGGCTGAACTGCTTTTGGTGGGGGTTTTGTAAACATTCATTACCGGGGAGGATTCCACGACAGAGGAGAGCACATGACCCGAGGGTGGAGACGGGCTCACTGCCCCGCGCAGGGGGCGTAAAAGAAGCGCACGATTGTCCGCTACCTGAGGGAGGAGGAGGAGGCAGACCCAGGGGGGAGGGGCCGGCTTCCAGACCCCGATTGGGCGGGGGGCGCGGGGAGGGAGTTTCGAAAGCAGACCCCAGACACACCTACCAGGTCCCGGATGAGCTGCTCCAGCAGCCGGTCGCCGCCTGCGCTCTCGGGGTGCTCGGGCTGGGGGGCGTCGGGGGCCGGGGGTACCCGCCCCGCGCTGGAGCAGGAGGGTTCCCCGGCGGGGGGCGGGGCCAGGGCCGGTGGACACTCCCCGCCCTCCAGGAGGCTCTTGGCCAGCTCGAAGTAGCCGGGAGCAGCCCCCGCCGGCTGGGCAGGGGCACCCCCTGGGGCAGCCCCGCAGCAGCTCCACTGAGAGCCCGGCTCCCGGGCCGCCCCCTCCCCGCTCCGCCGCCGCCTCTTGGCCGGCCCCTCCCGCAGGGCCAGCTCTTCCCGCCAGCGGCGGCGGAACTCATCCAGGCCGGCCTCGGCCATGGGGGACCGTAGCCTCTCTCACCGCGATAGGGGGGCCTCCACCCAGAGATAAAGGGGGACCCTCACCTCAAAATAAAGGGGGGCCTCGCCCCGATAAAAATGGATCTCACCTCGATATAAGGACCGCTCACTCCGAGATGAAGGGGAGGGTCTCACCCAGAGATAAAAGGGGACCCTCACCCCGATATAAAGGGGGAACCTTCCGTCAAAATAAAGTGGGACTCTCACCCCAAGATCAAGGGAACATACAGTGAAATTAAAAAGGACTCCACCCCTAAATCAAGAGAGGTGCTCATCGTGCGATCAAGGACACCCTCACTCCGAGATCAAAAGAGGAACTAACACTGCAATAAAGAGGACCCCTTGCACTGGGACTCACCCCCCAAATTAAAGGGAGTGAGCCCTGACCCCAAGATCACAATTCCTCACTCCCAAACGAGGGGAACCATCACTCTGAGATCAAGACCTCTTCGCCCCAAGATCAAGACGGAAGCCGTCACCCCGAGAACAAGGGGTTCTACCCAAGATAAAAGGGACCTCCATTCACCCCCAATTAAAGGAACTCCCTCCACCCCCAAATGGGGCGCCTCCCCCAAAACCCCAGAGAGGGGACGCGCCCCCCGAGCCCGGCCCGTCCCACTTCCCTCCTTCGCCCCCAGCTCCGCTAGCTCCCACAGGGAGCCCCGCAAGTCCCTGCTGCCCGCCGCCCCCCCCCGCCCCCCGAGGCTGGGGCTCTCTCCCCCAGCGCAGGGCCGGCGTCTCCTCAGCCGCAATGCCGGCGTCTTCCTCGGTCTTCTCCGGAACTGTCCCTCAAGGACAAGGGACCGCCACGAGAGCCGGAAACTGAAGCCTCGGTCCTCGGGTTCCGGGCGCATTCTGGGCGCGCGGGTGGTGCCTAAACCCTCGGGTTCCGGGCGCCCTCCGAGCGCATGCGCGGCCCTGGCTCCTCTCGCCTCCCAGGGCGCTCCCGCAGACTGACACTTGTCTGTCCCAGCTGAGCCGCAGATGACCGGGACTGTCCATCCAAGGAGCGCAAGGGGCGGGGCTTTGTGCTCCGGTTGCCTAGGCCGGGGGGGGTGGGGGGGGGTTGGAAGGAGGGGCGATGGGGAGCGAGGGGGTTGAGGTGTGAGTCAATCTACCTCATTTATCGCGCTCCTACTGTGTAACGCGACGGAGCCAGACGCAGAGGCACTAGACAGACACCCCCTCACTGCTTCCCAGTTTCCCCAAATGCTACCGGGAATGATCCTAGATCAATCCTGCAAACGTTATTCATGGTGTGCTGGATAGCACAATAAACTTGGAATGGAAAAGACCTGGGTTCAAATCCTCCCCCAAGACATTTGTGCTATGGGATCCTGACCAAGGCACCTCTACATACATCAGTTTCCTTATCTGGAAAATGAGGGGGTTGTGTTCCATGAGCCCTAAAGTCCTCTGCCAGCTGTCAGTTTAGAAGACTGTGAAGTTGATTTTGATGGTTTTCACTAAAATGGAGGCGGGGGCTGGGAGGGCGTATTCAATGGTCTTTGAAGTCCTTACACTTCTCAGTCTATGAGCATGCTTATTAGTGCGCTAGGAAATGGGACAGAAAGACCCAAATGAGTGGATGGATGGACAGACAGACGGATGGATAGATAGATAGATAGATAGATAGATAGATAGATAGATAGATAGATGGATAGATAGATGTATAGACAGAAAGACAGACAGATAGATGATAGATGATAGATAGATGAATAAATGGATTGATAGATGGATGGACAGACAGATGGATGAATGGATGGACAGATAGAGAGAGGGATAGAAGGATATATGTATATGTGGATGGATGGATGGATGGATAAGTGAATGGATGGATGGATGGATAGATGGATGGATATAATAGACAGAGGGAGAGAGGGATAGAAGGATGTATGTATATATGGATGGAGGGAGGGAGGGAGGAAGGGAGGGATAGATAGAGAATCCTCCTGCCCTCGAGGGGCTTACATTCTACTGGAATACTACCAAACAGAGTCATCCTGGTGAAATGTGGAGCTGGTCTCAGAGTCAGAAAAACTTTCCTCCCTGCTATCTCTTGTATGTGCGACCCTGGATTAATCACTGAACCTCTGGCCTCTCCAGAATACTCTCTAGAATCATACTAGATTGGGAGCTAGAAAGGACCTGAGAAATCTTCTTATCCAAACCTTTCATGTTACAGATAAAATGGATAAGGTTGTAGATTCAGACCTGAAAGGGACCCCAGAAATCACCCAGCCCAGAGGCACCAAACTCAAATAGAAATAGATTCCTTCAGGTAGCATACTGTAACGGTAATGGAATTTAAAGATCCCCCTATATTGGCTTGGTTTTCAGGTTAAGTGTTAAAACTTAGAGCTTGTGAATCCCACTTGTGGCATGGATGTGTTGATGTGAAGAGAGGGGGCTGAACTGGGAGGAGCTGGTGCCATGGATTTAGAAAGAAGGCCCAAGCAGAAAGAGGCAGAAGAACTTTTGGGGAACAGCATTGTGGAGGCAGAAAGAGAGGAGAATTGCTGGGAGCCAGAGTTGGGGGGGAGGGAGAGAGAGAGAGAGAGAGAGAACTGCAGCGTGGTGTCAGGGTTCTCTTTCAGAGCACCCTAACTTGCCAGCAGGGGCAACCAGTTGCTCATCCAACTAATTGACGCTAGTATACCTTTTAGAACAGAAGAGTTACGGCTCTGAGGTCCAAAAGAAAAGATTTATTAAGCTCTCTCTGTGGGGAAGCCTTAAAGCCATATCCCAAGGCAGGCTTCAAAGATATCTCCAAGGCTTAGATCTTATATAACCCCCAGATCCACCTACCACACGTGACAGAGCCCAGCTGAACAGAATTGTGAGAGGGAGAGTGCAATTACAAGGGTATGAAGGCCCCAGCGTGTGGAAGTGCCAGTCAAGAACAGCAGGTAATCCCACACAAGAGAATCTTGAGTAATGCAGTATCCCCTGGCCGGGGACAGTGCAATATGCTCTGACCTCCATGTGACCCAACTAATTCCCGGGCCTCAAACACTTCCCTGTGGCATGATACAACCGCTTGCAATCTTACACATATTTTCTGAACCTCACAGCCTGGACTACTGAGGGCCAGTTGGAGCTGCCCAGGACTTTTGAGAGCTGCCACCCAGAGCTGCCAAGAACTGAGGAGGCATGGCTGTGATGCTGGTATTTTGTCTGTCTGTTTTGATATTGTTTTGCTAGATTTGTCTGCTGGTAAAGGACAGTGCTGTTGTTGCAGAGGTCCTGGAACCTTGCTGTTGGTTCAGGGGTCCTGAGACTGTTTTGCAGGCAAAGAGTGAATTGATGGCAATGTATATTGTGGCTTTGATAAGCTTTGTCTCCCCAGGAACAGAGATTGCTGAGAACTTGCCTCAGGTCACGATGAAGAAAAGACCTCTCCTACTTGGGGAGTAACTGATGATAATTGTAATTCAGTTATGATGCAGGGGGGGAGCACTTTGATTTTTGTGCTCTGTGACTGACCAAATGAACATACTTTGTTTATGCTTGGAAACTAATCTCCATTTGAGGAGAGAGACTGTGATTGACTAAATGAATGTACTAGCCAGGGGTGGGGTACTTTGACTCTATACTTTGTGATTAAATTGAGAACTTGCTAAATGACTGGGTTACACTGTATTTTGATTTACTCTGTTCTGTGAATGTTTTTCCTTAATTTGTCACTGAATAATTGGAGAGTTACTATGCTGGTATTCTGGACCTTGGAAGTTGCCTTTGCTTAGCATTACATATACTGACTTAGAAAACCACAAATTAACATTGTCTGTGTTGAATTTCTATTAATTTCATTCAATATTTCCTAATTAAATTTAATCTGCTTCCAGCAGCAATCAGGAGGGGTTTGACTCCTATGACTTCTAGTCCACCCCCCCCCCCCCCCCCCCCCCCCCCCCCCCCCCCCCCCCCCCCCCCCCCCCCCCCCCC
>JAQQSV010014397.1:0-12298 GCA_028646515.1 Pseudochirops corinnae
TTGTTATTGTTTTCTTTTGAATCTCTGTATCTGTACTCATAAAGGGAACTGGCCCCTTGCGTGTTGTCAATGCAACAAGGGCTGCAAGGATAATTAGAATTAAGAAAATTGGGGAAACTTCAAAAGGTATTAAAAAAAAAGTGGGGATTTGTGAGGGATAATTTATAGTGAAGTTTCTCCATTCTGAAAAATCAAATCTAGAATGGCTTCAATATTCACTAGGCCTAGGGTTAGGTCACCTGATGTTCAAGCAATCTGGGGCTTACAGCAATGGAGACCCTCCTCCAGAGCCAACTCAGCAGAAGATATGCCAAATAAGGTTAAGATTACTTTTATTGGACACCCACATATTTCCGGGTCCTTTGTCTCAGAGAGATTCCTGTGCTTAGGTTGTGGGACAGCCCTCCTACCAATAAGAATGAAGGCCAGTTGTGGCAGTTGGGTTTCTGCATTGGAAGATTATATAACCATGGACTGGCTTCTACCTGTTGCTCTCTCCCTACTGCTATGTGGGTGACAGGGGGTAGGGTCCTTTCTCATGAGAAAGAATAAAGACCTTTTCTGACCTTAAATTCAGACTCTGAACTCTTTCATCTCACACACCCATTTCTCTGAGGAGACCACAGCAGCCTCTGTCCCCAAATTCCCTCTTCCCTCCTGGAAGGAACCAAAGTCTCCTTTGGAAAAGTGAGGTGGGAGAGAAGAGAAGGCAAAGGGATGTATTTTTGCCTCCCCATGAGCTACATCTTGATGGAGTCTTATGGACATACAGCATCTTCTTGGGCAAAAACCAAACCACACACACCAAATCATTCTATGGGCCAACATGCACAGGAAGCCTCCCCAGGGCTCTTTTCTCATCTGCCCTCGTGGCCTTACCACTTGGACCCTCTATTTCCAACATGCAAAATGAATTCCAGGATCTAGGAATGCTGAGGGAGAAAATCAGCATGGCTGATTTTCTGGCTCCTCAGTCAGGTAGAAAATAAAAGGAGAAGCCAACATTTACAGAGGGCTTTGAGATGGCAGAGAGCTTGCAAACACTCCCTCATTTAACCCTCACAACACCCCCGAGACAGGGACTATTACCAGCCCACTTTAGAGAAGAGCATCCAGAGGCAAACAGAGCTGAAGTGACATGACCAAGCTCACACAGCCAGGAAGTGCCTAAGGCAAGATTCAAAGTCAGGTCTTCCTGACTCCAGGCCCAGAGTTCCATCCACTGGACTACCAGCTGCCTGGGACAAGGAACAGCCTCAGGAGAAATTAAGGAGAAGGTGCTGATGGAATCAGACTTCTTATTGTCTCAATGAAACAATGAAGTCCTGGCCCATAAAGTCTTTCAGCAAAGCCCAGTGAGCACTTCCTGCAGCCTCCTTGGAAGCCTGGGGCTGCATGGATTTATCCAAACAGACCTTTAGATCTCTGGGCTTTGTCATCTGTCAAGGAAAGAGACTGTTTTGGTTGATAAAATAGGTAGATAAAATCAGGTCCATTGCATTCTGATTTTTTTTACCCAACAACAAACCAGTTCATTACCTTCAAATTCTATATATGGATCTTCAGACAGCCATGAGGTTATTTCTTAGCTAGGCAATAGGCTTATTGGAAAGATGCATGCTTCAGAAAGTATTGGAGGCCCTAGATTTGTTTGGCTTATACTCCCTCTATAACCACTGTAACATGTGCATAGACATAGACATAGACATAGACATTGACAGAGACATAGACATAGACATAGACATAGAGACATAGGGATAGACATAGACATAGAGACATAGACATAGACATTGACATAGACATTGACACAGACACAGTCATAGACATAGACATAGACACAGACATAGAATGTAACTTCCAAGCTACAAGGATTTCAGGTTTTCCCCAATGGACTGGAGTCTCAGGATTTCTTCATCCAGGGTCAGCAAACTTTCCAACTATACCAGCTCCTCCAAAATATATTGGCTCCTCTTGCCAGTTCATTGTTTGTAGTATGTCTTGAAAGAGACTGCATTCTTCCAAATTCAGTTTTTCAAGTATTCCTTGCTTACAATTATTTTGTCCCTAGGGCTATCTGTTTTCTGCTTTCCCCTCTCCACTTGCTCCCTATTAAATTTAAAGTATTTCTACACCAAAACATGTGTATCCCATATTGCTTTATTCACTCTAGGAAATAGTGGAGTCCATTTGATCATCATTCTTCCTGCCCCTTCCTCCATCTTTGCACAATTTCCTCCCACATCTCACTGATGAGAAATAGCAAGTTTGAGCCCCTGCTTCCTCCTTTCTCCACCAATGTATTTTTCTCTGTGCTCTCCTTTCTCTTTTCTTCCTTCATATTCTCAAAAGAACCAGTTCGTTGCTACTCCAAACTCTGTTTTCTTTTTTTCTTATTAATTTCTTCAACACCCTTTGAAGATATGAAGTTTCTGAAGGGACACTTGTTTCTTCTCCTCCTATCAAAATGTTCGCCTTATCACTCTTTTGGATTTGCTCAAATACATTTACTTGGTCCTCCATGATTGTAATTCAGCCTTCCTACACACAGCTCTGGTCTGTTCATCAGAAATACTTGAAAGTCCTCTATGCCATTAAAGATCCATGGAGGAATTTTCTTGTCAGATTACACTCAGCTTTGAAAGATAATGTTATTTTTGGTAGTTAACCTTTTGGAATGTTGAATTCCAAGATCTCTTCTCATTTAATATACAAGCCATCAGTTTTTGTAGGATTCTAACTATGGTTTCTGGACAAGGAAATGCTTCTTGCAGAGTACGTGATTTTTTTTTTCTTTGATGTGCAAGTTCTGGATTTTTCTATAATATTATTTATGATATTATCTTTTTTCAATAATTGTTAAATCATCTTTTTTTTAATCTTCATATTGACCTAAACTTATAATGTAGACAGTTTTCATTCATAATTTCTTGACATGCAGTGTCTAGGCTTTTTTTTTTTTTTTATATCATAGTTTTCAAAGAGTTCACTGATTCTTAAAATCTATCTCCTTGGCCTCTTTTCCAAATTAGTTGATTTTGATGGATATCTGACATTACCTTCACTTTTTTGATCTTTCAGTTTTGTTCTAAAATTTTTGGCTGTCTCATGGAGCCCTTGATTTGTTTGGCCTATACTAGTTTTCAGAATGTGTTAATGAGATAAGGATAATCACTTTGTCTTCTTAGTTGTATATTCTCCTTCCAAATTTTCACTCTGATGTTTTCCCTTCATCTTTTATCTCTAATTTCATTTCATCTAAGTATAGGTATTCACGAAGTCCTTGTGAAAAATCCTTCTTTTCCTCCCTTCATAATCTTTGTAACATGTACGTATACATAAACATGTACATATACTCGTACACATAGACGCACATATACATATACACATACATGAATATGTATATGTGTGTATATTTGTATCTATCTATGTGTGTCTGTGGGTGTATATAGCTATTTTCTCCTCTTTGGAAATGTCTCTAGATATGTAGTAATTTTTTATATTTCTTCATCTACTTGGCTTACTCATCTACCCGGTTTCTGGTCTCAGACTGGGACTTCCTCCCAACACAGTCTATACTCCTTACTGGGCTCTTGGATGGAGTGGTCAGCCCAAATGATCTTTTTTTATGTCCCCTGGAATTCTCCATTGATCCCCAAATTCCAGGAATAGGAGCTCCAGGATGTTTGAGGTTCTGAGAGCTGGATCTTTAGGGCCCACTCAGGAGCAGGGGTCTCCAGCCAGTCTGCTAGAGACCTGGGAGGCCCTAAGTGCCTCTTCTTAACAATGTAGACATTTTCTGGGTGCTTTTACTCCATAGAACTACCAAAGGACCTGTCCTGTGACTTGGGGCATCCCTAAAGCTCTCTGGAGAGAAGGAGGATCACTCCACTCCTTCCACATCCAGTCCCAGAGCCCTGCAAGTTACTTAAATCTCAGGTCACAATAGGAGGCTGTAGTGCCAAAGCAATATTTACATCACCCAAGATCACAATAAAGACTGCAAGCATAAGTATAGCATGGTGTTCTATCAAAAAGTATGTCATACTCTCCAGATAAAGGATGAAGTTGAAGGAATTATTTAGACACCAGAAAACTGAATCCCAAAACCAGTAAGCCAAAATGCCAAAGATATTTAGATGCCATAATAACTCAGGGAGCCACAGCATCCTTTAGCCTTCTCACAACCCAGTACAAGATCAATATTAACTCACAAAACCCTCTATCTCTTTGCTTGAGCTCTTCTTCTGTCTCCAACTGTCTCTAACTGTCAGACTCCAAATATCTTCTCTGTGGGCGCTGCTTCCCCTCAGCAAACTATTCCCACCACAGGCTCAGTGTGACTATATTCAGCCTATCAGGGGGCAGAGTTTATCTTACAGCAGAGAAGCTTCAAACTTTCCCCTAGGTCTATTAAGGGACAGGGAAGGTCTTCAAATTCCCATTCCCATTACATTTGTCCCCAAGATCTTTCATGTCCCTTACATAGCAAAAATACCTTAACAATAAACGAGAGTTTAGGGAGAACTCATGGAAAAACTGGTGTCAACAGAATTTTGCAATAATATAACAAGGACAATAGAAAAACTTTGCACATAAAACAATAGCTTAGGGTGGGACCTTGGGCACAAACACCTCATCCTTCCCCCTTCAAACAAATGGGGCTGAAAATTTTGGGGTAAGGGGTGAAGGTCTCTTCTTCAAAGCTACTTCAAGCTGAAATTGGACATAGAACTCTTCCTGCCCCAAGAGGTTCCATTTAGAGTTCAGTTCTTTAGCTATCATCTGGAGCTTGGTCAATGCCAGATCCAGAAGGTCCCATTCAAAAGGTCAGTTCTTTAGCTGTCATCTGGAAGTTTGTCAACACCAGGTCCAGAAGTGGCACATTGTTGCAGGTTCACCCAAAGGCTAGCCTCAGATGTGTGTAGAGACGTGGGTGAGAGGAAAAAATAAGCAGGGGATAGTTCAGGAAAGAACAATGAACTCCATTTAATGATTGTAAAAGTTTATTGTTATGCTATTCAGTAGGCAGGAGGGTTTAGGAAGCCTGCAAAAGTGCAGGAATTAGAAATACAGATTATATAACCACAATAACATAAATCAGGTATCAATTTTGCTAACTAGATGAGTAAGGGTGGTTTTAGGGAGGAGTTAAGGAGTGGTCAGTGCTTAAAGGGACATGTACTTTTTATATTAACTGCGCAGGCATATTGCCCATAATTCACTGGGAAAAAGCCCATGGGGTGTGGGGAAGAGGCTACCAAGAGGTGTGGTTTTTGCCTTGAAACATCACCTAAGTCATCTAGCAGTCAATTCTAACTGAGAAGTGCCCAGTCTGTTCCCTGTCAGTGCCCTGTTTGAAAAGATGAATGTTGGAAGCTAGACTAAATGGGGCCTAATTGGTGAAGAATTACCTTACGATATGCATTGAAAGATTCATAGGTGTGACTGGCCACCAGAACAAGGGAACTTTACATTTCTCTAATTGCTTATAGATGATTGGGTGAAGGATTCATAGGTATGGCTTGTTCTTGTAACAAGCAGGGTTAATGGCAGCTAAGCAGAGTGCTGCTCAGGGAAGAGGCAGAGTTAATGGTTTTCATGCCTGGGGGAGGTGTAACTTTACAACTGAAGTTGCAACTGGATGTTACAAAGCTAGGCACCCCAACATCCCATCAACAGGCCTGATAATCTAATAAGAGACTTGTTTTTTACAAGTATCTGAACTAAGGGGGCAAAAAGCCTGGTTGGAGTCAGGATCTCAGACAAGAGTCTTTTAAAGTGTATTCCCCAGGGTGCCAGCTTTTTCAGGCTGCAGACACCTGGTGGGGCACATCAAAATCTTTATTTGAGTCCTGACCTCTGTTTCTAAGGCTCAGCTCAGCACATCACAGTCATGGACAGGGGATAACATCTGGCTCAAACGATCAGGCATCTGCAGGTAGAGGGTACCAAACCTGCAGAAAACAAATCTCACAAACAAGTTTAACAGACAAAAAGTCAAAAAGAGACAAATATAGGGTTAGCCGTGCTTTTGGAGTCCACTATCATAATTTCATTCACAGGAGAATGTATGACACTGTCCTCCTCGCTCTACTCCAGTGGATTCCTACACTGCCATAAGTTCAGCACATTGACTACTTCCACCTATCCCAGCACTTTCCTTAATCTGAGGCCCCCTGAAGGTGTGACAAACTTGGATACAATGGTACAGGAGCATCTGTAGGGGCAGCTCTCACTTCTTTATTCCATCTGATATTAAGCCTCTTATCACAGTACCTTTTATATATTCATTAGTTGTAATACCATCAACTTTTCTAAAATCAGCTGCTGCTCTCAGCAGAGCAGTAAACAATTCTTTTCTTGGCAATCTATTCTGACTTTGAATCCGTGGGCCATTTACTTTTTTCTCACGAGGAAATTTATCATTTTTCCATTCTCCTAAGTCACTTAGCTGTGAAATCTTATGCAGTACCTCTGAAAGAGGGTTCCCTATTTCACTAATTAGTAGAGTCAGAAGTAGGGGCTTCTATAACCAGCAGGAGCTGTCTTCACCATGATATTTCTATGAGGAACTGCTAAGGGGATTTCATGATATGTATCTGCATTTCCAATCATGATAATAGTTTTCATTACTTCTTTCAGCTTTCTCATGCAGTCTCTAAGTGAGTTCCAGGGTCTGTCTCCGCCAGTTCACATAGAATCAGCAGGATGCATTCTATTGCATCCAGCAGCAGCTAAAGCTAACAGACTGGTCGCATTGTTACCTCCTGCCAAATGAAAGTCTGTAAAAGCTTGTTGGACGAAAGGATTCTGGCAAATACTTATAGATTTCAAGCAGGCCAGTTCATCTAGTACTATCCCAGCCGCTCCTTTATCTGTGATTCTCACCATCCAAGACACTAAGGATTCTCCCACCCTTGGGGTGAATCTGCTCAAAATAGCAGTAATCTCCTGTGGAGTGAAATCCTCAAGTATCTCCTAGAATATTGCTTGTGCTCCCTGACTCTCCTGCCTTCTTCTCAGTATGGGGGCGTACTTCTGCGCCTGTAAAAGCTCCACCATGAAATATGAACTTTCCTCCTGTTACCTTTTTGCTTCTTTTTGCTGAGCCAAATTTACAACAGCTCTCTCTGCTTCCAACTGAGACTCAGCTTGCCCTTCTAAGGGTCGGCTCGGATTCTGGCACTTAGCCAACTCTTGTAACAGCTTGTCTCTGCTTTTACACACAACACAGTAGCCTGTCAGCAAAACTCAGCCTCTTCTACTCACTGCCTTCAGCTCTGTCCTAGGTTTTATTGGTATTCTCTGCAAACATGTTTCTAAATCTCTAGCTTCCCCCTGCTGAAGCCTCTGTTCCCAGTTTTCGCAGAGCCCTGTACTTAAAGATCACTCTTTTGCTAGGGAGGCATAAGGCAAATCCTCCCATCCTGGGATACCCATTTCTTCTTATAAATCCCTTCTGTCTCCAACTACAGGGGTAAGACTTCACGATCCCATCCTTGCTGCCAAATGTAATGCCAATGGAATATTTACAACACTCAAGACACAATGAAGACCGTGACTATAAGTATTCTAATTAAAAATATGTCACACTCTCCAGGTAGAGGATAAGGTCGAAGAACTTATTTAGACACCAGAAAACTGAATCCCAAAACCAATAAGCCAAAGTACCAAAGATATTTAGAAGCCATGATAACACGGGGAGCCACAACATCCTTTAGCCTTCCCACAAACCAGTACAAGATCAATACTAACTCACAAAACCTTCTGCCTCTTTGCCTGCGCTCTTCTTCTGTCCCCAGCTGTCTGCAACTGTCTCCAACGATCAGACTCCAAATGTCTTCTCTGTGGGCTCTGCTTCCCCTTAGCAAACTCTTCCCACCACAGGCTCCATGTGACTATATTCAGCCTATCAGGGGGCAGAGTTTATTTTCATAGCTGGGAAGGTTCAAACTCCCCCCTAGGCCTATTAAGGGACAGGGAAGATCTTCAAATTCCCATTCCCATTACAGAGGCTGGGCTCTTTTCCAGCCCTATCACTGATTCTTGAACAACTGGCCCCATTTCCTAGAGCCAATGACTTGAGGCTGCCCTTTGTTATAGTTCCAACATGGTGCTTATTGGAGTTTCTCCTGTATTTCTTGAGCATTCCTCTATTTGATGAGAAGTCAAGGGTTTTGGTGGAAGTGATCCATGGGAGCTGGGTGGTTTACCTCTGTTCAGGAGCCTCCTGGGCCAGTAGCTCCAGGTTTAGAGGATTAAGAGAGAAAAGAACAGAAAGACAAAAAAAATTCCAAAACCTGGAAAAGGTGGCAGAAGTGGCTCCTCCCATGACTGGAAAGTACAAGGAGAAGACCATACACTGAGGAGGCGGAATGTGGTGCAGCAGCAGCAGTGAACCTCATTTCTAACAAAATCACTGAACTCAGGATAGAACATATACACTCACAAAGACTTTGTGTAGAAATGCATTCAACTCAACAAGGAAACTGGAGGAAGCAGAAATAGGAAGGAATAAGAGAGAGAGCAATACAGGACATTTTTACAAAAACTGACCCCAGAATGGGGCAGGAAACCCTCCCAGACAAAGGCAGAAGAACAGAAACAGATAATGACTTATTTACTCAATGTCATTCCTAAAATAATATTGTGGCTACTATATACAACATTGTCTTGGTTCTGCTCATTTCACTCTTCATTCTTTTGTGCAAGTTTCTCCATGTTTTTTTCAATCATTTAGCTCATCATTTCTTATAGCACAGTAGTGTTCTATCACAATCATATACCAGAAGTTGTCTAACCATTTCCGAATTGATGGGCACTCCTGCAATTTCCCGTTCTTTGCCACCACAAAGAGAGCTGTTGTAGACATTTTAGAAAATATAGGTTCTTTTACTTTTTCCATAATCATCTTTGAAAATGGAGCTCGCAGTGGAATTACTGGGTCAAAGGGTATATAGACAGTTCCATAACTCTTTGACCATAATTCCAGATTGCTCTCCAAAATGGTTGGATCAGTTCACAGTTCCACAAACCGTTAATTAGTATGCTACTTTTTTCACATCACCTCCAACTTTTGTCACTTTCACTTTCTATCATTTTAGCCAATCTGGTAGGTACAATGATATCTCAAGGTTGTTTTCATTTGCATTTCTCTAATCAATAATGATTTAAAGCATCTTTAATACGATTATAAATTTTTAAATTTCTTCATGGGAAAAGCACCTGTTCATAAATTTTGACCATTTATCAATTGGGAAATGACTTATATTCTCACAGATTCAACAAATTTCTTTGTATATATGAGATATGAGCCCTTTTTTCTGAGAAACTGTCTCTAACATTTTTTCCCAATTTTCTGCTTTCCTTCTCATCTTGGTTACATTTGTTTTATTTGTACAAAATCTTTTTCATGTAATCAAAATTATCCATTCTACACCTGACTTTACTCTTTATCTGCTATTCATTCATCAATTGTTCACCTATCCATGAGTCTAAGTAGTATTTTTTATGTTCTTTTAATTTTCTTGTAATATCTCTTTATAGCTAGATAATGTATTTATTTTGATCTTGGTAAATGGTATATAATATTGGTATGTGTCCAATTTCTGCCATCCTGCTTTCCAGTATTTCCAACAATTTTTACTAAATAATGAATTTTCATCTCAAAATCTTAAGTCTTTAGCTTGTCAAATACAAGTTCATCCCATTCACATCCAAAACTATACTTACTATTTGGGAATTTCCCTCCATCTTATTATTGCTCATTATCTTTCTTCTCAGTCTCTCTTTTTACCCAATCCCTGTTACCATATCTTCTTCCCTTAACTTCCTATTCCTTATTTTACCAACCTACCTAAGAATCTCTCCCTTATCTTCTACCCCCACCCTCCTAAATCTTAATCTGTACACACTCCTAGAAATTCCTCCTCTACCCTGTCCCCAGTTTCCTTTCCTCTCTACAAGTTCAGAAGGTTTCTACACCCCTACAGATGTACATGTTTCCTCTTCAACACAGATGAGAGGAAGTTTCCAACATTATGAGTCCTCCACCCCAACCTGCTTCTTCTGAATTAGTTCTTTTTTCACACCCCAATTTTTTATGAGATAACTACCCCTTTTTCCTTTTCCTACTCAATTTTTTTATGAATTACTCCATCATACATAACTCAGACTCAACCTTTCTTTCAGACTACCTTAGTAATGATGAAAGTTTTAAGAATACTGAAAACATTTTCATATATGTATATATGTATGTGTGTGAAATAAGTAAATAGTGTGACTTTGATGAAGGCCTTCTCATCTTTAATGAATTCCTCATATTTCATTTTTTTACTGGTGTTTTAATTTGCAATTACATGTAAAGACTATTTTCAACATTCATTTTTTGGAAAGATTTTGAGTTCCAAATCTTTCTCCCTTCCTTCGTTCCCTCCCCACTCCCCAAAATGGCTAACAATCTGAAATAGGTTGTACTTCTGCAATAACGTAAAACACATTTCCACATTACTCATGTTATGAAAGAAGAAAAAGAACAAAAGAAAAAACCACAACAATAAAAAGAGTGAAAATAGTGTGCTTTGATCTGCATTCAGACTCCATCAGTTCATTCTCTGGATGCCCACAGCATTTTCCATCATGAGACTTTTGGAATTGTCTTGGGTCATTGTATAGCTGAGAAGAGCTAAGTCTATCATAGTTGATCATTGTTACAATGTTGCTGTTGCTGTGTACAGTGTTTTCCTGGTTCTGCTTACTTCACTCAGCATTAGTTCATGTAAGTCTTCCCAGGTTTTTCTGAAACCTACCTGCTCATTATTTCTTACAGCACAATAGTATTCCATTATATCCATAGAGCAAGACTTTTTCAGTCATTCCCCAAATGATGGGCATCCCCTCAATTTCCAGTTCTTTGACAATACCAAAGAACTGCTATAAATATTTTTGTACACATAGGTCCTTTTCCCTTTTTTTATGATCTCTTTGGGTTACAGATCTAGTAGTGGTATTGCCGGATCAAAATGCCCACTTTTACACAGTTTGATTGCCTTTTGTGCCTACTTCCAAACTGCTCTCCAGAATGATTGGATCGGTTCAAAACTCTATCAACAATGTATTAGGGTTCCAATTTTCCCACATCTTCTCCAACATTCATCATGTTCCTTTTTTGTCATGTTAGCCAATCTGATAAGTGTGAAGTGGTACCTCAGGGTTCTTTTAATTTGCATTTCTCAAATCAATAGTGATTTAGAGTATTTTTCATAAGACTATGGATAGCTTTAATTCCTTCATCTGAAAACCACCTGTTCATAACCTTTGACCATTTATTTATTCATTGGGGATGATGTGTATTCTTACAAATTTGACTCAGTTCTCTGTATATTTGAGAACTAAGGCCTTCGTTGGAGACATTTGCTATAAAAATTGTTTCCCACATTCTACTTTCCTCCTAATGTTAGTTGCATTAGCTTTGTTTGCACAAAAGCTTTTTAGTTTAATATAATCATGATTTTCCATTTTGCATTTTGGAATGTTCTCTACCTCTTCTTTGGTCATAAATTCTTGCCTTCTCCATAGATCTGACAGATAAACTATTCCTTGCTCTCCTAATTTGCTTTACAGTATCACCTTTTATGTCTAAATCATGTGCCCATTTTGGCCTTATCCTGGTATATGGCATGAGATGTTGGTCTATACCTAGTTTCAGCCATACAATTTTCCAGTTTTCCCAGCAGTTTTTGTCAAATAGTGAGTTCTTATCCCAGAAACTGGAGTCTTTGGGTTTATCTTTGGGTTTATGAAACAGGTGACTGCTATGGTCAGTTACTACAGTGTCTTCTGTGCCTAACCTGTTCCACTGATCCATCCCTCTATTTGTTGGCCAGTAACACATAGTTTTGATGGTCACTGCTTTCTAATATAGCTTTAGATCCGGTATTGCTAAACCAATTGTTGAACTGCTACAACCATTCTGGAGAGCAATCTGGAACTATGACCAAAAGGCTATAAATAATTGCATACCCTTTGACCCAGTAATACCACTTCTGGGGTTGTATCACAAAGAGATCATAGAAGTGGGAGGAGGACCCATATGTACAAAAATATTTATTTTAGCTCTCTTTCTGGTGGCAAAAAACTGGAAATTAAGGGGATGCCCATCAATTGGGGAATGGCTAAACAAGTTGTGGTATATGAATGTAGTGGAATACTATTGTGCTATAAGAAATGGGGAGGAGACGGTCTTCATATTCACCTGGAGAGGCTTATACCAACTGATGCTAAGTGAGAAGAGCAGAAC
>JAQQSV010014398.1:0-12298 GCA_028646515.1 Pseudochirops corinnae
TATGGAGAGGTTCTGCGTAATTTCACATGTTCAGCCTGTATTTGATTGCTTGTCCTTTCAGTGGGGATGGGTGACAAGGGAGGAAGAGAAAGTATCTAGAATCTAAAGTTCCATAATCAAATGCTATAAATATATATATATATATATATATATATATATATATATGCAATTATTGTTATTATTAACAACATCCAACTGGAACTTGAGATACACAGGCACTGTGGTTGGGAGATACATCCTGCCCTACCAAAAAATCAGAGGGGTGAGGGGGGAAGAAACAGGAGAGAACAGACTGGGGGAGGAGGGATACACTGGGATGGCTGTTTTGGGGTGGTGGGTAGGGGAAAGATGGGGAGAAAATATGTAACTCAAAATCTTGTGGAAATGAATGATGCAAACTAAAATAAAATTAAAAATAAAATAAAATAAAATAAAATACAAAAAATGGTGTTAAGCACTATTGATCTGACTTCTGAGTCACATGAAAAACAAGATGGAAGGCTAAATATGACCTCCCAAACTCTCCAAATTACTAATTATGAACAAGAGATAAGGTAATTTCAGCTGTCTCCATGGTCTAAGACACCTAAAACTCTAACAAGTAATAAACAAATGAATGTACACATACATACATGCATGCATGCATAAGAGAATGAATTGAAAGAGAGTTAGACAACAGAGAGAGAGATGGACAGATGGACGGAGAGAGAGAGAGAGAGAGAGGGAATAGGTAATGAACTAACAACAGAAAGAGCTGATCCCTAACCCCTACTATAGTCACTCAGCACCCAATCCCCAACCAGCCACCATGTTCCAGCCAAGTTACACAAGCTGACTCAACCTGGGCTTCCATTACACCATTCTGCCTTTTCCTGCAACAGAATTCCATTCTGCCTTGCTCCATCTCCCTTCTGTACAGAAAACCAAAGGTGGAAGCTTGTTCTAGCAGAGACTACAATATAACAGTTGTCTAAATTGCAACAATACTCAGCCAGAGAAATGTGAGACAGGGAATTGGGGAAAGAAACTAATGTGATACTCATCTAAGGCTGAGATAAATGGGACTAGCAACCCACCTAGGGACATATCTGCCTGCCAAACAACTTGGGCAAGATAACCAAGTAGTGAAAATGTATTATAAAAATATAAATACTAGAGAAATAGACTATATGCACACATTAATTTTATTTTTTTTAATTCATAACTTGCATGACCACTACTTCTTTAGAATGGGGATTGAATTCCTATTTTAGAAATGGGGTTGGGATAGATGAATTCTGAGGTAGTTTTGCCTCTGAAATTCTTTCAGGATTGAGCCAGGGGAGCTCCTTCTAAGCATACAAGGGTACAGCTTGTGCAAATGGACAGAAACAGACATTGAATGCCACATGTATTTGAGGAACAGCAAGAAGATAAGTTTGTCTGACATACATGAATGCATGAAATGGAAAAATGCCTAATGAGGTTAAGAAAGTAGGTTGAGGCCTGGTTGTGAAGGACCCTTAAGAAAATTAAAATATTACTGTATTTCCCCTTCTAAAATCATCGTAGTAAGCAGTCAGAAAAATCAGGAAAGCATTCCACCAGAAAGCAACAAGAGCTAGGGAGAAATGTCTAACTCTAATCTTCACTTTGGTGTATCTTTTTTTATACTTTGAGGGTCAGAGTATTTAGAGAGCCACCCTCATCCCTAACTCCCCTCCATTTATTCCCCCCCACACACACACACACACATCCTTAAAACAACCTGTCCAGCACTTGTAAGAACCTCAACATTATATGAGAGTAGTAAATATGGCTAACAAGAAAGGGAGATTGAGGGATCAAAAGTAGAGGAAGGGAAAACTGGCAGCAGCCCCAGGAGAATGACAAGCACATTGTCACCCTTATTTCTCCCTTTAATATCACAGAAGAGCTATATGGCTTTGCCTATCTAGTGTCATCCTCAATGACCTGAAATTGATCCCCAACTCAGCCACCAAAAGCACAAAACAAACTTCTGCTATGGAGATTATCTACCAGGATTGTGTAGATAAGACTACATGTGGTCTTCCAGGTCATCAAATGTGGCCTTTTGACTGAATCCAAGTTTTACAAAACAAATCCTTTTTTTAAGATGATTTGTTCTGTGAAGTTCTGTCAAGTTCTAAGAACTTGAACGCAAGAAAATGTGGCTTACCTAACTAAATAAAAATAGCTTGGGAGTAAGACTATAAGTATATGTGTTGGAAGAAGGTTATTAAGGAATAAAAGGACATTAACTTGTAGAAAAAAAATAGAAAATCTATTTGGATCATTGAGATAACTTGAGTAACAACAGGCAGAAAGGATTGCTTCATCATTTTTTTCTTCTTGCTGATGTTAATTTTTATAGGTGAAAACTGAGTGTTACTTTTTTGTTTTTTTGCAAAAATTCACAATTCTTTCATCCACTATTTCCCAAGGGGGAAAAAAAACAGGTTTTTTTTTTTCACATCTAAATATATATGCATGTCTTAATACCAACTCAGGGAGGTTAGAAATATCAAAAAATCCTGCTCAGAAAAAGGCAACAACCTTCTTTTTTTGCCATGGAAGAAAAGTCCTATTCATAGCCCTGTTGTTGAGGAGGGAGAGGGGCTACCATTGAAGTTTGCAGTTCTTGATTCAACCCTTGCTTTCTATATCCTCTAAATTCAAAAGTTTGTATATAAGTATGGATGCAGAATGACTAGGCATAGTCTTGGGAAATGACCCATGCTACCCAAGAGAGAACTGTGATGGTTAGGAAGGGTAGCAAAAAATCAGCACAAGATGGGATAGGTGTAATATTAATGTAATTAGATCCCTTTGTATCAGAAATCTGACAGGTACTTAGCTCCCAGTTTCAAATTAAGCCTCTGTTAAAGAAACAAATGGTATGAACCCCTGTTGCTGATGTAACAGGAAGGGGATGAACAGGAAACCCCTGTTGCTGATGTAACAGGAGGGGGCTGAAAAGGGAGGAGCAATACTGTATATAAGGAAAAGCCCCAGAGAAGGAGAGTCAGAAGTTCTTGGGACAAGCTTCATGGAGGCAGAAGCAGCTGCTGCTGGGGAGGCTAAAGAGGAAAGGTCCAGGCTGGAGAGAATGATTTTGATTTTGGGAACCTGAGTGAAGTGATTTTGATTCTGGGAACCAGCTGGAGCTTCTGCTGGGGAACTACCAGCTTCTCCTGGGAGATGCTGAAGACTTCCAAGGGCCAGCTGGATCTGTCGAAGACTGAGGAAGAATGACTGTGATGCCAGTACTTCTTATGAACCTGTTCATGGCTTTGTTGAGCCTTGATTTCCCAGAAACACAGACTGTAAAGGATTTAAGGTGGAATGGATATTGTGAGCTTTAGCATGGAACAGGAACTGCATGGAGAGCTAGACAAGGAACTGGGAGCTGTTTGCCTTTGAACCCAGGTTGGATCCTGGGTTTGCTGAATCCAGGTTGGATCTGGGACCAGGGAAGGGGAACCAGGGAACCTGAGAGCCTACCTGAGTCAAGATGAAAAGACCTCTCCATGAATACTGAGTAGTGACTGACCCTGATGTGAGGTTTTGCTTTGGGATTCACTTTGAGAAGAGTTTTGTGATTTGGCCAGAGGAGACTCCGAGAAGCAATTGAGTCCCCCTCCCCTCCCTTACCGGCTTTGAAAACCCAGATGTTGGTGTTTCCCTCTCCGGTAACTAGATATGGATGTAATAGTCAGACAGCTAGAAGCCCTGTCTACTGAATTGTGTTGTTTTCTTTTGAGTAGTGACTGATGGAATTGTAAATTATTTGTGATTGTACTTTGTGATTGAAATAAGGATTCAGTGATTGACTAAATGAATGTACTACCAAGGGGTGGAGTACTTTGACTTAAGGAGGCAAATCTCCTTAAGGATGATTGAATGATTGAGTTGATTGAATGATTGAGTTACTAAGTGATTGATTGCCTAAATGATTGTACTTTGTTCAAAACTATGTGACCAATGTGGTGAAAACTATGTGGCCATCTTAGTTCTAAGTTGTTGTGAATGCTGTATTTTAATTTTCTGCAATAAGTTGTAACATTGTGAATGCTATACCTTGATTTTCTATGAATGTTTTGCTCTGATTTGTTATTGAATAAATAGAGAGTTTGCTATGCTATGTAATCAGAACCTTGAAAAGCTGTTCATAGCAGCATTCTTCTGGAAAGCTGTTAGTGTGTGGCTTTATAACAGGACATAAAGAAAGTGAATCAAGTAAATTTGAGGGTGCGGGAGGGGGTATAGATATTTATATGGTCGGTTGGTAGTGAGGGAGGATGGCCACAGTATGGTCCCATGGAATTCTGGACAAAGTATGATGTCCTCCATTGGTGAAATGAGATACGATTTATAGGGTTCTCCTGTGGGTCAAATGTGGCCAGGCATTAGATGCAGGGAATAGATAATATGGACCTGGGATGTAGATCAAAATTTAAACCTGATGCCAACTCATTCTAAAGAAAAATGCAGAGGGAAATTGGTGGCTAGGTGATATTTAAACTATTGTCGAATGGGGAAAGGGAGCTAGTATTCTAGCTGGTATTGCAAGTGGACCCTCAGCATTGGATCTTGGGTGGTTTGTTCTTCAAATCCTCTTATTGCAATCTAGTCCATTCTAACCCTGATAATCTTTCACTTGAGACAAGAAAGGATAGACACATATAGATGCATGTATATGTGTATATAAACTATATGTATATATGCACACCTATATATAAATATATATGTATATTTTCCATTCATTCATCTATAAAATGACTGTAATATGATTCCCATTACCAGTATACTCACAATTTTACATATGGTAGAGTGTGATGTCAATTTTACTCCGTCTTCTTCTAAGATGAAGCAGCCATCTTACAGAGTGCTTGAAAGTATAAAATGAGACAACAGCCCCATATTGAGTACGTGAACTTCTGAGAAGTATAGCTTTCCCTCTCTGAAAAGCATTGGAAACTACTGGGACAAAGGTGCTGTGCCTCTCCTGTGCAGAGTTTAGCACTCTGAGAATGTCCTGTCCCTGAGTGACCTTCCTTTCAGTTCAAGAAACTTTACCCCCCAGCATCCCATGTGGCTAATATAGGGTTTTATATGTAAAGCACTTGGCAAATCTACAATTGCTATATAAATGTGAGACATTATTGCTTCTCTTCTTGTTATTTTTTTTTCTTGCCATTGAGGTTGCTGTAACAATAATTTTTTCTCCCGCAATGTGACCTTAGATCTAGTCACTCTAGCTTCACTTAACTGTAGGAATCCAAAGACATATCAATCACCAAGGATATATTCAGCCTGTATCATTCTGACATGAAGGCAAGTTCACAAGAGACTGAAGCATCTTGTAACTTCTAGCAAGAGTTTTGTTGACTACTATTACTATCCTTCCCGGATCTCTCTGCTTTGCACTGTGGTCAGGGAAAGGATGTGACATTTAGAGTTATTTCTATTTTCAGATATGGGAACATGAAGGACCCATATCAAACAAACACAGAAGCAGACACAGGGGGATTCTGTTACAACAGGGTCAACCTTGGAATTGACATTTCCCTTGCAAGTGTGAATACAAATGCCGGGACACTACAAACACCACATGTAGACTCCCAGCAATTTTTCAAAATGGCTCTCTTGGAGGATTTGGCCAAGTTGAGCCTATTCTCTTGTCGTATCTTATTTTTCTTCCAAAATAAAGTATGGGATTAATTAATGTGTTTTTGTAGGGTTGACGGGGAGAACAAAGGGAATAGCATTTTGTTTTTGTTTTATTTTTCTTAGTATTTTCATTTATTTTATTTAAAATATAAAATGGCAAACAATCAAGAAAAGGTTATTAAATCTCAAAGAGAGGCAGATGTTTGTCTTCTTTCAGGGCAAAGGATAAGGGTCCAGAAGAAATCTGAGGGGCAGAGCCATAACTGGGGAGGTATAAACCATGCTGAGAACAAGCAAATAAAATGGGAGCCTATGAGTTAGAGATACCACTCTGAAGGTAAAAACTAGGCATCTGCTAGTTTTCTATTTTAACCAATTCTTCTTGTTTGCTGATACTGGTTGCTTTTTCTGCAAAAGAACCATAAGTCTATAGTCCCGTCAGTATACTCATCACCATGTCAGAGCCACATCTCCCTCCACAAACACAGCAGTACACAAAATGCTCCAGGCTTTTTGTAGAAATTCAGTTACATATGTAAAATGCATACCAGAATTTGAGAATTTTATTAAAACATGTTCCTTGTGTGCCTCAAATGAATAGTTTTGCATTTTAAATGTTAGGACTTCTTTTTTTTTTCCCTGAGAGGAAAATAGGTCAATTAATCAATAAATAAACATTTATTAAGTGCCTTATCTATGCCAGGCACTGTACTAAATGCTACCAATAGAAAAAGGACAAAAGACAGTCCCTACTCTCAAGGTGCTTACAATCTAATGGAGGATACAACATGAAAACAAATATTTACAAAACAAGCTATATGCAGGATCAATAGGAAATAATTGGTAGTAATAACACAGGGGAATTAAGGGGGGTTGGTGTAACAGCAATCAATTTAGCAGATACTTAGCCCTTAGTAACTTGGGGCTAAGTATGGAAGGTGTGAGCTCAGTATGGAAGGTGTGAACTCTGTCCCTTGTTGAGAGGGCATGAACTCCCCTGTTGACATGGAAGAAGTGGATTGGCTGAGACAGGAGGCCAGTATGTATATAAGAAGAGTTCTAGAGACAGAGAGGTAGAATTGGGTATCTTCCTCCTGGTGGTTCTGGTTGGAGGAAGCAGGATTTTCCCAGCATCTGGGAGTTGGGATGCTGGACTGAAGAAGTGAGTTGGAGTTTTCTTGAGAGAGAGAGACAGAGAGACAGAGAGACAGAGAGACAGAGAGACAGAGAGACAGAGACAGAGACAGAGACAGAGACAGAGACAGAGACAGAGACAGAAAGACAGAGAAACAGAGACAGAGAGAGAGAGAGAGAGAGAAAGAGAGAAAGAGACAGAGAGACAGACACAGACAGACAGAGAGACAGAGAGAGAGAGAGAGAGAGACAGACAGACAGACAGACAGACAGGGAGACAGAAAGACAGACAGAGACAGAGAGACATAGAGAGTTTCTCTCCCAACATCTGGAAGCTGACTGAGAACTGAGATGGAGCTTTCCTGAGACCATAATCTGGTGAAGGCCACCCAGAGGACTGAGACGGCTTGCCTGGAAGGCCTCCTGAGAGGCTGAGAAGGCTTGCCTGGAAGGCCTCCTGGAAGGCCAAGATTCTCCTGGGTCCTAGGGCCAGCTGGACTACTGGAGGACTGAAGAAGCATGACCACGATAAGACTTTGTTGGTTTGTGGCCTGGATGATCCTTGAGTTCCTGGTAGCAGAAGTGGTGAAGCGTCTGAGATGTGCCTGACCCTGTGAACTTCAATGTGTACTAGAGATTGCCTAGAGAACTGAACAAGGACCTCGGAGCTGTCTACTTCTGAGGACTGGATGAGAACCTGGGAGCTGTCTGCTTCCGAATCCAGGTGACTCTTCAGTGGATTCAGGAGGGAGCTGGGACCATGGAAGGGGATCCAGGGAATCAGAGAGACCACTCAGAATCAAGAAGAAGAAAAGGCCTCTCCTTGGATAAAATTGAGTTTTGCTGGACACTGAGGGGTGGAGAGTTTGTGTGGTTTTCTAATGATTGTATTTAGTGACTGACTGAGTTGGTATATGATTGCCCCATGAATGGAAGATTGATTACTGTGTTATGAATTGATTGAATGCTTTGTTCTAAATAATTGTGGCCACTGTAGTGAAAACTGTGTGGCCATTCTAATGTTAAGCTGTTATGAACACTATATTGTGATTTTTCTGTGATAAGATGCAATGTTGCAAATATTATATTGGGATTTGTAATGAATGCTTGCCTTGATTTGTAATGGAATAAACAGTGTTCACTATACTGAGTAATCCAAACCGTAAAAGCTGTTCACATTAGCATTCTTTTGGGAATCTGCTTGTGCATGGCAGTACAGTTGGGGAAGGCTTTCTGTAGAAGGTGGGATGTTAGTTGGGAGTGAAAGGAAGCCAGGGTGGTCAGTAGTCACATAGGAGGAGGAAAAGCCTTCCAGGTATGATACAGAGCCAAAAAACACTCCCCAGGCTGAGAGATATGGTGTGTTGTTTATAGAATGACCAGGAATCCAGTATCACTTAATCAAAGAGTATGTATTGGGGGAGTAAAGTGTAAAAAGACTGGAAAGGTAGAAGGGGGTTAGATTACAAAGTTCTTTGAAGGCCAAACAGACCATTACCAATGCTGTTCTCTCTGAATTCTCAAAGGAAAGATAATGGACTCATTTTGCAGTAACCAAGATTGGAAATCAAGGATATGTTTTCTCATCAGGGAATGGTTAAACAAATTGTAATATATCAATGCAATGAAATATTATTGTGTCATAAGAAACAATGAGAGGGATAGTTTCAGAGAAAATCTAGAAGACCTTTTTTAACTGATGCAAAGCACAGTGAGAACTAGGAGAACAATTTATACAGATATCAGCTTATTAGAGAAAGATAATTTTTTGAAAGACTTTTAGGACTCTGATGAAGGTAATAATAAGCCCAAATTCTAAAAGAATTAAAATGAAACATGACACTTAGCTCTTGATAGAGAAATGATAAACTTCAAATGCAGATACATTTTTTTTGCTTTTTTTTAAGAGGGGAAGGCAGTGCAATTGGGGTTAAGTGACTTGCCCAAGGTCACAAGGCCAGTAAGTGTGAAGTGTGTGAGGCTGGATTTCAACTCAGGTCCTCTTGACTCTAGAGCCAATGTTCTACTCATTATGCCACCTCAAGATACATATTTTTATACCTGGACAGTATAGAAATTTGTTTTGTGGGACTATGTAGATGAATATTGATGGTTTTATTTTGAGAGTGTTTGTTCTTTTGATCCCCCCTCCCACCCGGAAAGAAGCACAGATAGTGGGGAAGATGTCAAAATTAAAAACAAAAGATAATGATTCTATAATGTACTGCATTTTTTAAAGTTTCCAGAGCATGAGAGGAGGGAGAGAAAGAGAGAGAGAGAGAGAGAGAGAGAGAGAGAGAGAGAGAGAGAGAGAGAGAGAGAGAGAGAATGGAGATCTTACAGGGATTCTACCTAGGTTTGAGTCTGGACTTGTATGACTGATGATGGCTGAGGGGAAGAGAGGCCTATATATTTTCCCTAATGTCAAAATAAGCTTGGGTTTAGTTAGTTCACATTTGATGACCTAATACAATGAAAAAAAGTCAGCTTTTTTTCTACTAATAAAGGTCTTATTCCACTGTATTTTTTTCATTATGATTTTGTGATTTTATAAATATAGAAGCCGAATTAAATTCTTTTTTTCTTTATGACTTATCAAGGTGTGAAAATTACCTTGGATTCTTGAAGGTTAGGCCAGTAGACTTCAAGTTCATTGCTTGTATTAAATCAGAAATTATTAAATATATTAAATCAGATTAAATCTTTTCTGTGCTTAGAGATTAATTTCCTATATTATCTGAACAAAGCAAGAAAATTCAGAGATATTTATTGCTAGGCTGATGACAGAATATTTTTTCTGGCCCCAGAAACTCTCAATAACTATGACCTCTACGGACTTCACTTCCCTAATCTATAAAATGAGTAGGTTAGACAAGAGGACTTCTTAGGTTCCTTCCAACTCTTGATCCATGGTCCTATAATACATGATGTCATATGAGCATTGAAATTAACATCACAGAAGGGAATGCCTTCTGATGAAGTCACCAACACTTGAAGTATTGAAATAACTAACAGACAAAATTCAGTAACATAATGATAAAAAATAATTTAGTCTCTCAGGAAGGGAGTGGTAAAACAGGAAGCAAATAGATTTTCAGGTAGACCAAAGTATAAGGTCAGTTTTAGGCAGGGGTGTGCTACAACCAGCTTCTGCTAGCTGGTGAGAGCCTGTTGGAAAATTTTCAGCATGATCATTTACATCTTGGAAATTAACAAATAATACAAATCAGGGTTTGATTTATTATCTTATTGATTATCTAGACTTAAAAAAGTAATGGAGAATATATTAGCAATGCAGATTAAAATTAAAATATGTTATGTGTACTCCTCCCCCCCACCCCAGAGAGTCAGGTATTAAACATTTATCAATAGCACTTCCTTGGATTTAGGTGGCATAACTTTTTTTTTTAATTTTAACAAGATTTTCCAATGCAAGATGTCACAGATTTATACATTTTGAAGGCTGAGTTTCCAGAAGCCATACAATCTATCCCTCTCATTGTGGAAGATATGATTCAGAAAAACAAAGTGACTTGCTTCATGTCATTCATATGATTATTTTCAGAAATGTAATTTGAAGTTAAATCCTCTCACTCCAAAGTCAATGAGTGTCCTTGTCCCTGTACAATGCTATAGAAAAAGTGTTCAGTTTGAAGTTAGTATTGCATTTGGGTTCAAGTTATAGCTCCAATATGCACTACTTCTCTCACCTAGAGGAATTCATTTCAATTTTCCAATCTTCATTTTTATACACATATACAGAAGGGGCAGCTGATGGCACAATGAATAGAGTACCAGTGTTGCACTCAGGAGGAACTGAGCTCAAACCTGACGTGTGATTCTGGGCAAGTCACTTAACCATGTTTGCCTCAGTTTCCTCATCTGTAAAATGAGCTGGATAGAGAAATGACAAACCACTCCAACTTTGCCAAAAAAACCTCAAATGGGATCAGGAAGAATTGGATATGATTGAAAATGATGGAACAGCAATACAGATGAAAGAAGTCTGGGAAACCATATATAGTCCCATTCCCTGATTTTACAGATGATGAGTTCCAAAATGTGAAGAGATTTGACTAAAGTCACTCAGGTAATAAGTAGGAGAGCCAAGGTTAAAACTCAGGTCTTCTGATTCAAAATACAATGTTCTTTCCAGTGTGCCATGCTCTCACCTGTAAAAATAAGGACGTGGTATACTACACAGAATGTCAGCCTTAGAATGAGACCTGAGTTTTGAATCCAGCCTTGGATATTTCCCAGTCATGCAAATCTGGACAAGGCACAACCTTTCTAAGTCTCAGTTATATCTCCTTCAAAACAAGGGGGTCAAACTATATAAACTCTAAAGTTCCTTCCCGCTTGCCACTTCATTCCTATGATCTCCAGAGAGCTTATGATCATTTCCATGATCTCCAGAATTCCTTGCAGCAATACATTCTGTGAAGCCCCAAGAATGACTAATATTCTTGACCCAGTTTAATAAAGGTAATAGGATTCCTGGTATTCTGAAAATTGAGAGCTACTTCTGAAAGTCCCTAACTTAAGAGCTCAGTGTTTTGAACTCTTGTAACTTCAGAACTATCTAACTCACAGCATAAAGACTTAGTTTCCTAAAATTATCTCAGGCTGAAAGCTTAACTACCATGTTTCAACCCCAAGCTATTCTACTAATCAGAAACCCTAATGGATCTTTGACAATAATGCTGGGAGCAAGGCTGTGGTGACTCAGGAGGGTACCTTTCCAATGAAAGACAGAATTGCTAATTGCATTATAATGGTTTGATATACTGTACCTGAAACATGGCATTAGTGTCTGTGAAGGATGACAGATGGATTATGATGCTGATTTGGCCTGAGGCCCTAGGCTTGGCATGTGGGGCTTCAATTAGGGCTCAGATTTCCATATGAATAATGCCCACCTAGAGGCTGAGTAACCTTTTTCTTCATTTGCTGCTAGGAGCTGTTTACCTCCAGAAAGAGTACCTTGGGATGCCCAGTTCCAGAAAAATACAAAGAAATGAATCCTTGTTCTTAGAATAGGAATTAGTGCTATCAGTTTCAGGGTAATTTCAGGGTCCTAGGATCATGAAGATCATTTGTTGTCTGGTAGAGCAAATGGCTCAGCCTTTCTCTTTCCAAGTTTATCTCATGTGATGAGTTCCACATTCTTAATTGATTAATAGCAAGCCTCTAATGATTTATTTCTAAAAAAGGAAAGATTAGTATTGTATAGACAACCACAAAGTTTCATGCTGGGTCATTAGTTCCTAGCAAAACACAGTTTAATCCAGTTCAATTCAACAAAGCATGACCAGATAGAGCAAATATAGCTAGCTCTAAGTTTAATAGACAGTGGGGTCTAGCGAATGAAGAATTGACCTTGAAGTTAGAAAGACTTGAGTTTAATACCTGCTTCTGACACATCTTGGTTTCTATGTGTGACCCTGGGGGTAAATCATTGTAACAGCAAGCACCCTAGCATGCCTAGGGC
>JAQQSV010014399.1:0-12298 GCA_028646515.1 Pseudochirops corinnae
CTAGTTCTCTCATCTGTAAAATGGAGATAATAATAGTATCTGCCTACCAAGGTTGTTGTGAGGATCAAATGAGAACATAATTATAAAGGACTTGGCACAGTGACTGACAAATAGTAAGCATTGTATAAACTTTAACAGTTACAGAGATGATTCATTTAGAAGAATTGGTCAAAACTAGTACAGTTTCAAGGCCTGTTAGAAGTTACTAAGTTCTGGTTCCTGACTGATTTTACATGCTTCATGTACAGGTATGAAACAGCCTCCAAACTCATGTCTGCAATGTGGCTCAAGCTCCCTTTGCATTTTTGACTCATCACTTACACAAATGCTAGACCTCAGGCAGATGTTCCCATTCACTATTCTCAACCACACTATACTTACTATGGTCTGGAATCTTGCTTGAATTTCTCCTTGTTTCTAAAGTTCCCTTCTCCTCTATTTCAACTACCCATCCTTCAAAGTCCAACTCATTTCTGACATCTATCATAGAACTTTTCTGACAACGCCAGCCTGGAATTGTTTCTTCTTTCTGTGACCACCAATAGTCCATGTTGTCTAAACCACTCCTTTAATACAAACATCATGACTTGTGACATGGGATATATTGTTGTGTTATATTTTTTCATTCTCTATTATATTATTAATTTTACTTATATTGCTGTGTTTTATCCCTTAAAGTTTTCTTAAGACAGGGAGAGTATTGTACAACAGAGAGCATGCTGAATATATCGTCCGATGATGTGAAGTTGAATCATGTTTCTGGCATTTACTATCTATATGACCTCGGACAGGTCACTGTCTTGAGGGTCTTGATTTTCTCATTCATGAAATGAAGACGTTTAACAAAGAGCTCTTTAGAACCCTTTAGGTCTAACTGGGATGATACAACATCTGTGTTGTGCTCTTCTGTACTTTGTTTTCATTCTGCAATCCTAACCATATGAGAGTTTCTCAATAAAAATATGTTGAATAAATTTTATCAAATTGAAGAATGGTAAACCTGGATGGGATGTCAGAAATAATTTTCACAGAACTTTCAGATCACATATTTAGAACTCTGATAATCTCATCTAAACCCCTCAACTTAGAGTTAAGGAAATAGAAGCATAGAAAGGTTTAGAAAATTGTGTGAGGTCATGCAAGTGTTATAATAAAGTGACAGATGTAGGGTTTGAGCTTATGCCCTATGATTCAGAATCCAGAACTCTTTTCACTGTTTTGAACTACTATAGTCAAGAGAGAGACAGTGACTTGCCCAAGGTCGCACAGTTGACATATCTACCAGAACTTAAATGCAGAAACTCTTTCTCCTTTCATTGCCTGGCATTTCTTAAATGACAACATGGAAAGGACAGGACAGGACAACCTTTGCTTGATAATTCTTATTTCTAGCTCAAAGTTCCTATAGCTTATAGCATTGCTTAATTATAGTAGGAAATGACCATTGATTTTTCTTAATTAAATGTTGAAATTAGCTGCTGAGACATTTCTGGCTTTTTTTTTTTAGCTTCCTCAGGCTTTGCCTTGGCGAAATAGCTTCTTTGTCTTTGACAAATCCATTGGCTCCACCTATCCCCATAATAACTGGTGATTGACATCCTTCATGGTGTCTCCTGAGGCCCACAGTGTAGAACATTTGGCTGTTTCAGATTATAAATAGATGTTTCATTGCCCACACAAACATACACAAATAAACTAAGGAAATAAGGTGATGTCAATACAGACATAATTCTGCCCTACTTCTACCAAAGCTCAGTCATTACTGATCTACATGAAATGTTCTGTGTTTCTGTGGTTTCCTACCCTGTGAAATGACAACTGAATTATTCAATATTTGGCATATTGGGGATTCAGCAGTGATTAAGTTTGAAATTTAAGAAAGTAAGATAGAAACAGAAAGATATATATTGGCATAATGACTGGGCTTGAAGTCAAGTGATCTGGTTTAAATTTATGGCTGATATTGTGTGACCATGGAAAAATCTCAATTTCCTTAAATCTCATATTCTGTACTTGTAAAATGAAGGTAATAAATGCTTGCAGGAGTATCATTTAAAAAACAAGAAGTTTACAAACCTCAAATTATTATATAAATGGGTCCTGCTAGTCACATACAAAATACCATCATCATTATCATTACCTATTTTAAGCAAAGGTCACAATAGCTACCTCTGTAAATAGATTGGGAATTAGGGAGAGATGTGCCATTATGAGATCTGATTTTGGAAAACAATTGAAAAAATAAATAAATATTTGAATTGTCATCTTTAAGCTACAGATTGATGGCAACAGTATACACATTTGTTGTTTGAAATTGGAGTATGGAAATAAAAAACTGAATCAAATAGAACATAATAGTAGCTAAGAAAATTGGGTCAGAGTGGTTTCATTAAATAGTCTCAAGGTTGAATGTTAAGCATTCATTTTTCTAACTGGCTACAATTTCCACTATGCCAATGGGACTTGGTCATCAGAGTTCACAAGGACAATTTGCTTCCCTGTGCCTCTCTCTCTTCATTGTCCTAGTAAGATTGTCTTGAAGGTATGGCTCCTGAAATTGGCTCTGGCTCTTTGTACTCTCATCTTCATATTTTGAAGATCTAATGAGAATGTATTAAAGAATTCCCTGTTGTCCTAAGAGTTGCTCCTGAATTATCAATAAAATTGCTTTAGTGGGTTTTGAATGCAAGTGTTACTATGAATAGCCTAACTCTTTTCCTTTGGGTTTATAACTTATTTTTAACATAATTGTAGAGGGCAATGGAGAGGCACATAGTGGTTATGAACAGGCTGCAGCATATTACCAATGAAGAATTGCACAGAAAAAGAAGCATAAAGAATGGATGTCATTGCAGATTTGTATGATGGGAGGTTGAGGAGGTGGGTTAGTTATGTAGTAAGTGAAGGATAAGTAACTAATAAATAGACTGGGAGATCAAAGAAGAAGGCATCTAATTGTTGAGGTGACCCTCATGTAAAGTGCTTGGAAAACTACAAGCATGAATGGGGTACAACCTGTATCACTTGATCAAATATCCACATCAATAGAAAAAGATGCAGCAAATTCAGCATTCCAAAATAACAAAAAATGGTATAATAGCTTGAACTATAGTATGATGTAGGGGCTAAAGATCTGGCCTTCAGATAGCAGAGTAAAAGCAGGAACTTGTTGATCTCTTGCTCCGACCACTTCTAATACCTGTTTTAAAAAAATGAATATAAATTAATTTTAGAGCTACCAAACCCACAAAGTGACAGAGAGAAACTCCCACTGAAGGCAGCCTGGCAAGCCTGCAAGAAAGGTCTATCCCAGTTTTGCATGGGCTGTATGGGCCCAGACCAGGGTGTCCCCAACCACCGGCACAACAGAGCAGACTTCAGGAGAGTGAATCAGTGGCAGCTGTGGTGGTTTCCAGACTTCTCAACCAATAAACACCAAAGAGAAAGTAAAAGGTCAGTGAGGAAGCCTGTTGGAACTGGATGACAGAAGAGTGCAGTCCAGCCCCTGACCCCAGGGCAAGAGGTGGGTGGTGGCTGCAGCTGCTCCCTCTGCGGCTACCTCCAGAGCTCCTCACCTGCAGGCTGTAGGGGGAACCAAGAGAACCACTCAGAGGATAAAGGCTTTTCTTTGACCTGCTTAAATCTTGGTTGTAGTCTTAGGTGGTGTTCCTGGGGTGAGCTTGTGGTGGCTGTAGAGAGAGTGATCTTCTCATAGCTCTGACAACTGTGAAAATCCCAGCAATTTGGGACACAGCTCTCTCTACTCTGGAAGTAGAGTTCTACCATGGAAAAGCTCTCTAAAGTCAAGCAATTGGCTGGCAAGATGAGCAAACAGAGGAAGCATAATCAGGCAATAGAATCCTTTTTTGGGGAAAAAAAGGATCAAAACATGGAACCAAAAGAAGACAACAAAGTCAAAACTCCTGCATCAAAAGCTTCCAAGAAAAATATGAATTGGATGCAAGCCATGGAGGAACTTAAGAAGGATTTTGAAAATCAAGTAAGAGGAGTGGAGGGAAAATTGGGAAGTGAAATGAGAATGATGTAAGAAAATCATGAAAAATGAGTCAACAGCCTGACTGAAGAAAATAACACTTGAAAAATAGCAAATTACAAAAGAGGCCCAAAAAGCCAATGAGGAGTAGAATTCCTTAAAAAAATCAAATTTGCAAGATGGAAAAAGATTTTCAAAAGCGAATAATTCCTTCAGAATTAGATTGGATCAAATGGAAGCTAATGACTTTATGAAAAATCAAGATACTATAACACATATCCAAACAAATGAAAAAAATAGAAGGCAATGTGAAATATCTCATTGGAAAAACCACTGACCTGGAAAATAGATCCAGAAGAAATAATTTAAAAATTATTGGTCTACCTGAAAGCTATGATCAAAACAAGAGTCTAAAAATCATCCTTCAAGAAATTCTCAAGGGAAATTGTCCTCATATTCTAGAACCAGTGGGCAAAAAAGAAATTGAAAAAGTTCACTGATCACCTCTTGAAAAAATCTCAAAAAGAAGACTCTTAGGAATATTATAACCAAATTACAGAGTTTCCAGATTAAGGAAAAAATACTACAAGAAGAAACAATTTGAGCATTGTGGAAACACAATCAGGATAACCCAAGATCTAGCAACTTCTACATTAATGGCTCGAAGGGCTCAAAATACAATATTACTGAGATCAAAAGAGCTTGGATTAAAACCAAGAATCACCTACCCAGCAAAATTGAGCATAATGCTTCAGGGGAAAATATAGATATTCAGTGAAATAGAGGATTTTCAAGCATTCTTGATGAAAAAACCATAGTTGAACAGAAAGTTTGACTTTCAAATACAAGAAGTAAGAGAAGCATGAGAAGGTATAAAGCCAAACACAAGGACTGCTATGGTGAACAGCTTCAAGTTTCTGATTACATAGTATAGTGAACTCTCTATTTATTCAGTAATAAACCAAGACAAAACATTGACAGAAACCAAAGTATAGCATTGACAATTTTATGACATAACAATTTATCACTAAAATGACCACATAGTTTTCACCAAAGTGGCCACAGAGTTTTAAAACAAAGTACATTCATTTACTAACTCAATCATTTAATAAGTCCTTAATTCAATCATCCTTAAGGAAGCTTGTCTCTTTAATGGATACAAAGTACAAAGGTCAAAGTTCTCCACCCCTTGTTCACATTGTCTTAATCTCTTCAATCAAAAAGTCTTCTTTCTTCTTAGAGAAGTTCTTAACTCAATCATCTAAATGTAAACATCAAAGTTCTCCACCCCTAAGCCATGATAAATCATGATCTTCTCAGATTGCATTAAATACCCAAGGAGAGGTATTTTTATCTTAACTAGGGGCAGGCTCTCAGCTTCCATGGTTCCTCTTCCATGGTCCCAGCTCCTGCCAAAATCTATCCAATTGTCACCTGAATTCAAAAGCAGACAACTTTCAGTTCCTTGTCCAGCTCCTCATGTAGTTTCTGTTCCATGTTGAAGCTAGAGTGTCTAGTCCACCTCAAATCCTTCACAGTTTCTGTTCCTGGGAAGACAAAGCTGAACAAAGCCACAATAACATTTGTACACATAGCCAGCATCCTCATCAAGTCATTGCTGCCTGTGAAATCAACATAAATCCAACAACAAGGTTTGAATAATCAACACAAATCATCAGTATAGTTCCACGACTTCTGAAAACATCATTAAGACCCTCCTCCAGGATTTCTGTAAACATAAAACAAGAAAATCCTCTTTCAGGGCTTCTGAACCAACAGTAAGGCCACAAAGCTTCTGTAAAAACAGCAACATCCTCTATCAACAGATGAATCTGACAAAGTAACATCAAAACAGACAAAGTACCGGCACCACATCCATGTTTCCTCCCAGTTCTCCTCTCTTTTCATTTCTCAGTTTTTCTCAATTCTCTTCTCAGTTCTCAGTTCAGTTCTCCATTCTCTGTTCTGCCACCACAAGTTCTGTTCTCCATTCTGTTCTCAATTTGTAGCAGTTCTCAGAAGTTCTCAGGATCCTAGCAGTTCTCTCTCTCAGCAATTTTGGCTCTCTAACTTGGGCTTTTCCTTATATATGGTATTAGCTCCTTCCTTTTCCACCCCTCCCAGTTACATCAGCAACTTCCTCCCACTGTGGTATTCACAAGTTCTGGATCTTAGTAGTTGGAACAATCATGAACTTGAAACAAGATGGTTAGTACCAGTTTGATTGCCAATTCAAGGGGCAGGGAAGATCTTCAAATCCCCATTACTATTGCAGAAGGCAAACAGGAAAAAGAAAACATAAGGAAGTTATTGAAGTTGAACTATTTATATTCCTACATGAAAAACAAAAATTTTAACTCATGAGACTTTTCTCAGTGTAAGAATAGTTGAAGGGAATACACACACACACAAGTATGTATATATGTATATACACACACACACACACACACAATTATATGCATACCTACATACATATGCATGTATAGGAGGGTGTATGTGTGCATAAATATATATGTCATTGTGTATATATGCATATACATGTAAACATAGAGAGCACAAGATCAGTTGAATATGAAGGGATGATATCTAAAAAATAAAATTGAGAGGTGAGAGAGGAATATATTGGGAGAAGGAGAAAGAGAGAAACAGAGTAGGGTAAGCAAGAGAAAACTGTTACAATGGAGGGGAAGAGCAGGAAGGTGAAAGGTAATGGGTCAAACTTAGTTACCTTGGATTTAGTTTAAGGAGGGAGTAACATACATACTCAATTGGGTTTCTTACTCCACAGAAAAGTAGGGGGGAAGGGGATAAGAGTGGGGATGATAGAAGGAAGGACAGATTTGGGAGGAGGGTAGTTAGAAGCACTTTTGAAAAGGGACAGGGTCAAAGAAGAAAAAAAGAAAAAGTGGGGGGTGGGATAGGATGGAGGGAAATATGGTTAGTCTTTCACAATATGACTGCTATAGAAACATTTTGCATAACTGCACCTGTATAAACTGTATTGAATTGTATGTCCTCCCTGTAGGGGTAGGTGAGGAGGGAAGAAGGGAAAGAATCTGGAAATCAAAGTTTTAAAAACAGATGTTTAAAGATTGTTTTTCACATGCAACTGGGAAATAAGATATACAGACACTGTGGCATAGAAATCCATCATGCCCTACTAGAAGGTTAAAGGGTTATGGATGAGGATATAAGAGAGAACAGATTAGGGGAAGGGGTATTCAGAAGGCTCGCTATCTTGTGGGGGGCATGGGAAAGATGAGGAGAAAATTTGTAACTCAAAATCTTGTAGAAATGAATGCTGAAAACTAAAAATAAATAAATAAATAAGCTGAAAAAAGAAAAGAAAAAAAGAGCTGGCCTCCAATCTAGGAAGGACTTAGTTCAAATCCCATCTGTGACTCATGTTGCCTATATGGACTTAGGCAAGCATTATGCCTCCTAAAACAGAGAAATCTAGCTTACAGTCCCCTGCAGCAAATTCCAAAAATCCAGAGTGAAACCACACAACTGGATTAACACTTAACTGGGGAATTTTTAACAAAATTAATTAAAATATCATAAGTCACATATAATGTTAAATTATTTTTTTCCTAAGTCAATTGTAACCCAAGAGAGCCTTGATCACCACTGCTCTAGACAACTACAAATATAAATTAATGTGGAGGCCTTTACCAGCACTTTACTTCCCTAATCTGTTGTCCAACATTTCTTTGCCAGTCCTCACATTGCTGGATTGCCATATTCACAAAATTTCCTTTTGATTCCACTTAAATTGGATTTAAATGAGGCAGGGTTGCAGGAAGTCATCAGCCTCACTCTTTCTTCCAGAATCATCAAAGTCCAGTGGCAAGTCAACAGTCAAGAAGACAATTGGCCATGAATTAGGATGGAGTGAATGGCATTTGCATCTTTGATGGCTGACCAAGTTCTAAACTCACCTCAGCATCTGCTTAAGACATCTTCATGGTCACTGGAACAAATTCTTTTCATCTGTCCATTCGGCTGGTGGGAGTCTTCAGATGCTTGGGGTCGACACCCCCAAACTCACCAATGGATTTAAAATTCCTCATGTACCCTCAACCTGGTTTATCCCATCTGCCAAAGTGATTTTCCAGGGTGTAGTTTGTTGGAGCCACAGGTTAGAATTGGTTGGATCAGGTGGACACCAAAGACCCAAAGCAGCCCTGAAAAGGGTTCAGTAGGCCTTACACCAGAGGTGTAACACCCCTATGTCCTCACCATATTTCCACAACTTGGAAGAAGAGGTGAGAACTATTCACCTTTTGTTGCTATTTCTTATATCATCTATCACTTTCAGCCATTTTCCCAATCCCATTTCAAAAAATAACTGGACCATAGTTCTCCCTGTCTCTGTCTCTCTCTGTTTATCTGTCTCTGTTTCTGCCTCTGCCTGTCTTTGTTTCTCTGTCTCTGTTTGTGTGTGTCTGTGTGTTCCTCTCCCTCTCCTTCTTCCTCTACCCCCTCCCTCTCCCTCTCTGTCCCTCTCTTTCTTCCAGTATAGGAGGCCCAGGATACAGTTTTGAGATGCTGCCTCTGGAGAGATGCATCTGCCTAAAAATGTCAAACAGGAATGGTGATTAATAATTAGGTACTTAACATAGGGTTCAGGGAAAATAAAGCTTCTGGTAATTAAAAAGTGGGGGAAATGACCTCAAGCATGATTTGTCTGTCTGGGTTATTTGGCGTAGATCAGAGGGGAAATGAAGGCAGAACAGACAATTTTGGAAATTGTGAAAAAAAAACAGGATAATTTGCCTATGTGGCCAGTTATACACTTGCCGAAGAGTATGAACAACAATTTCTCCCCTTTCCAGTGGTGATGGAGAATTCTGGACCACTGACAGAGAGACCTTGAAAATTAGATTTGAATCTGACATCTTATATCTGGCACATTAATTTCTTTTGTCCTTTTAAAACTTGGACTTTGATATTTTTCCATCCTGTATATAATGAATAACCAAGTTCCTATGAAATAATCTGGGAATTTGATTATTATTTTTGTTGTTGTTGTTTTTTGGTGAAGGAGAGGGAAAAGTTCTCTGGTTTCCTTCATTTATGTGTAATTTTCCATTAAAGTGAATAATTGATTCACTTAATTCCATGCTCAGGATGGTTTGCATTGAGCCATTTGCATTTTGTAAGTCAGTCCCTGCTGTGTGTCTCCAGGAACACATCTGTGAGTTAGTTAGATGTGCTCAGAGGTGTTGTGTGTGACCAAGTTGAGAGATAACACACTTGAAAGCCCATTAACCATTTTGAGGCAGTAAAAGGACTTTGCATACTACTTCTTCCAAGTCTGTGAAGTCCCATTACCTTTCTTAGGCTGATAAGTGTTCATAGGATCATATAACTGGCATTGGAAGACATTCCTCAGATCATCAGTTCCTCTAGCATAGAAATTCTCAAAGTGTAGTCCAGCAACCACTGCAAATTTCCAATATTGTTTCCAAGGAATCTATAATATCCAAATTATTCTTATCATAATACTAAGATATTTTTATTCAAATATATTAAATAATAGTAGATATTATGCACATAAACAACAGCTTTCTGGAGGGGTCATCAATTATTTTTCAGAGTATAAAAATGGCATAAGACTAAAAGGGATGTCAAAGGCCAACTAGTCCAACTTCTTTGTTTTATAGATGAGAAACTGAGGTGTAGAGAGGTAAAATTAATAGTTGTCAGAGGTAAATTCTGACAGATGTTTCATTTTCACCTATCTCTTGTCCTTCCAGTTTCACCTATAAAGGCTTTTGAAATGAGCTGGGTCTCATATTTTCCATGGAATTGTTTTTGCTTCAATTGATTTTCACAGTTTTATGAGACTTTACTGATCATAATCTCCTATCTCTCTATTCTTTTTTTTTTTAAAGGATGAGTTTATATTCCAAACCAGCACTGTTTGTTTAGGTAGTCACCATGCCTATATGCTTGGCAAAAGGATTTAAGGTTTACTTTTCTGGTTGAAAATTACTGGACTACTCAATGTCCCTCTAAAAAATATCATGCCAATATTAAAAATAAACATACTCCAGACATAATCAGAGTGTATTAGTCCATCATGAATCTGAGTAGAAATTAACGTTGTATATTTTAAACATTTCTATTCCCATTTACAAGCTGTATGCAATTTTTGGTGGGATGATAGCTAAGGGTACAATGATGTTTATTTCTATTGAAATTATCCTTTTTTGTTTCAGCCTATCACTCCAAATTTTTAAGACCCTTTTGCATTAATACTTTGTCATGGAAAAAAAAAATTACTTATCCTTACCAGTCTTTTTTTTTTTTTTTACCATTTGAGAATTTGAGTAAATGTCTACTATGTCTTTTTCTACATCACTGATGAATATATTTAGCAGAACAGTACTTAGCATAGAACCCTTCAGAACCATGTTACTCCATTAATCAATAGTATTTGGCTAAGGTTGCTCAACCAATGTGAATCCATTTAATTTTACTGACATATAGTTCACAAGTCCCCATTTTGTCCATGAGAGTTATCATGAAATATCCTATCAGGTATTTAGTTGAAACTAAGATGTACTAAATCTAGCACTCTCACAATCCAGTAGTGTAATAATCCTATTTAAGAAAAATAAAATAGGTTTTGCTGTACTTTGATGTTCTTGCTTGATTTTTTTTCTACATAAAGTTTAAAATTTTATCTAATTCTATGAATTATGCCAATGGTGTAATGAATGATATTGATTTGAACTGATAAATTCTTTTAAGTGGTAGCATTTTTATTACTACTAAAGAAATAGTTCTTTAGCCCTTCTATGCCTCTTATTGTCAAAGCAAGAAGGATTTTTATGGACAAGAGTATCAATAATCCAATGAAATAACTTCTCAAACTTTGTTTAAAATAATAATCACTCGTGGTCTGAGTGTTAAATAATCTGCTTCGTTCCCTTTACAACTAAACTATTCTAATTATCTCGGTTGAACCAAAGACTCTTGAAATCTTAATGAAAACAATTTAAAATTCTTTTCTTGGATAAAATTGGAATTATGCCCTTGAGCATGTGAGTCAGCCTAATTCAAAACAGGTAAGGTAAAGCCTAATGGACTTGGACCCCCTAAGAGATCAAAGAAAGGGGAAAATGACTTATATGTACAAAAATGTTCATTCCATCTCATGTTGTGGTAATGAAGAATTGTAAAAGAAAGGATTGCCCATCAACTGAGGAATAGCAGAACAAAGTATGGCACATGAATATAAAGTAATATTACTGTGCAGTAAGAAATGGTGAAAGGGATAGTTTTAGAGAAATTTGGGAAAACTTATATGAATTGATGGAGAGTGAAGTGAGAAGGACCAGAAGAACAATGCATTAACAACATTACAAAGAAAATTGCTATGAAATTACTCTGATTCACGCAATAACCAAACACAAATCTGAGAACTGAGGATGAAGCATGCTATCTCCTGACACAGAGGCAATAGATTTAGGATACAGAATGAGATTTGACCTGACCAATGTAGGAATTTGTTTTGCTTGATTATGTGTATTTCTTACAAGTCATATTTTTCTTTCTCTTTTTAATGAATCTCTCATTACCTCTCAGAAAAAAAATGAGTAAATATATTTGTGTTCACTAAGAATTATAAAATAATTTTTTTGAATTTTAGCTACATACAAAAGCAACATCATAAATGGAATTTACATTTGTGGAGATTTGCCATTCAATTCGACAATTCAGCTAGACTCTATTAAGCAGATACTTTATACCAGGTATAATGCTAGGCTACAAAGGGGGAAAGAACAAAATAGTCTTTTCCTTTATGTAACGTATTTTACTAGGAATAAACAGTGTATATAGAGATATGTGGGTATGTACACACAAATAAAATACAAGGGAATTTCAGGAAAATAAGGGGGAATAATATTAAAATGAGACTAGTGAATAAGCAAGTAACATCCATCAAAGAGAACTAATGACAGGAGTCTTTTTGTAACCTTTTTTGTTCAACACTATGTGATTATATCAAGTAGGGGCTAGAGTTGCCTGGTATCACTCTTGGTATCAGCTATATCAGCAAGCACCCTAGCATACCCATATCTAGCCAGCACAGGTTCTTAGATCTGCTTTTCTAAAGGAAAGCAACTCAAAATGGGTTAACGGTTTCACTTTAATCATTCAAACATATATCATTTACCTAGTTCAGGGGGAAAAGTCAGCCCCCTGAACTTCAGAGAATACAAACAGAAGTTACAAACAAACAGAAAAACAGATCAGCAGACGGCTTCCAGCGTCTGATCATTACATCAG
>JAQQSV010014400.1:0-12298 GCA_028646515.1 Pseudochirops corinnae
TTCTTCAGACCATGAATTTTTTTACAATCTCTGTGGGGCTCTGCTTCCAGAAGGGAAAGCTCTGTCCCAAATCGCTGGGGTCCTCCCAGCTGCCGTAGACTTCCGGCTGACTGGATAATGAAGACTCCAAGACCCCCTCTACTTCTTTTTTTTATTAATTTATTTATTTTTAGTTTATACCATTCAGTTCCACAAGCTTTTGAGTTCCAATTTTTCTTCCTCTTTCTCATCCCTGCTCCCCAAGATGGCATGCAATCTGATATTGGCCCTATATATACATTCACATTAAACATATTTTCACATGAGTCATGTTGCAAAGAATTATAACCTATGGAATGAACCATGAGAAAAAAAGAAACAAAACAAAAAAGAGGGAGAGAAAATAGTATGATTCCATCTACAATCAGAGTCCATAATTCATTCTCTGAATTTAGATAGCCTTTATCGTCATGAGTCTTTTGGAGTTGTCTTAGAACTATGCATTGCTGAGAAGAGCCAAGTCAATCAAATTCAGTCATCACACAACATTGTAACTATTTACAATGATTCCTGGTTCTGCTCCCCTCACTCAGCATTCATTCATATGTTTTTCCAGGTTTTTCTGAAGTCTGCCTGCTCATCATTTTTTTTAGCACAATAGTATCCCATTACAATCATATGCCACAACTTGTTCAGTGTTTTCCCGATTGATGACCACCTTGTTGTTTTGAAGGGCTGATATTTGTATAAAAACTCTTTAGTTACAAATTTTGAATTCACTCTAGCTGATGTTTCTAAGGGCCTGCAAAGAGTTTGAGGTTAAGTGAAGAATGTAACCCAAGCCCCAAAGCACAAATGTATGGGACTCTCTTCTAAATTGTAACCAATTTCTTGAGCCTATATAAAGAATTAGAGAAAGAGAGAGGGAGAGAATGGAAATTCAGTCTCTTCAGACTGTTCAGACTCTTGGTTTCCCTCTCTCTGAGAGAGAAGATGGACAAGATCAACTCTACTTCAGGTTGCTGAAAGGAAGAAAAGACTGACAAGAAGCTAAAATGAGAGGAGCTACCAGCTCTATCACGCCACCTACCCCAGTTTACTTCATTGGATTTTTAGGGAATTTTCCCTTTAGATGAGATCTGGGACTCTTCCTCATGGTTAATATGAGTATTCTTGCTCCCAATAGAAGAGTCTTTCACTCTGCATTGTCTGCTATATATCCTCCTAGGCATACTTTCTCTGATTTTTGTCTTCCTATCAACTTGCATAAATTGATTTGTTTCCCCCCAAAAAATAAATAAATAAGAATAATAAATCAGGATCAAATGATATTTTGTATACAAAGTGTTTTCTAAATCGTAAAGCACCTATGTAAGTCAGCTATTATTATAACTATAATTATTAAATAATCCTGAAGGATGCTAGAGGAAGCACTTAAAAGGAGCTATTTGTCAATGAAGAATTATTTGAGCACTAATTACAAACAGTAAAAACAAATGTAGTCTCTTGTGGATTCTGCTCTTCTGGATGTTTCTCTACAGCTGCAAAGTCTCCATCAGATATGTATTCTTTCTTGGAGGCTCTTCTGCTGAACAAATAGTCTCCCCCAGCAGCAGTCAAGCACATTCTTACTGGACATATGACTTGAGGAGTTTTTCTGGGAATTTAAGAACAACACAGGGTGAGCCATAAATTTTTAGTTGAAAGCTAGGGGCTTTTTATTGTTCTTTCAGCAAAGTAACCACCCTTTGCTCAGCCCTCCCCTCAAGAGAGCAAAAGTTGATGAGGCTGACTTTTGCCCATGACAACTATGAGAACCTTTGAAGCTAACTTTTTCCTGGCAACTATGATGGCCTCTTCTAAATCTGCCTGGTAATGGGAAGCTTTGTCACGTAGCAAAAACCTAGCTTCCTTAGCTCCTACTCTGTGTACATGATTCGGCTCACTCCACCTGCTCCCCCCAACACACACACCTGCTTCCCCTTCCTGACATCTTTTTTTCCCCCTGTATGGTTAACTACTCATGTAAGAACATATTCCACTCTTGGCTGGGTGCCCACAAATTTTGTATAAAAAGAACTCCCCGTCCCTTTGCAAATTGCTAGTCCTCCTTCCAGGGCTAACCCTGCTTTTTCATAAATAAAGCTCTCTTGGCTAGGACAATATCTGCCTTGTGAATTCTTTCCAGCTGACCCAACCTCATCATCCTCTTCAAAAACTGCTTCTTGTCTCTTTTTTCTCCTTTACAGGATCACTCATCTATCTGTTTCTTTTCAGATTTTGCACTAGAAAGTCTTTCTATCTTCAGCAGGAGATTTTTTTTTCTTTTTGCCCTGGACAGCATACCTGTGTTATTATATAGAGCAAGATCCTCTTAGCTGATGCCATAAGACTTAATCTTCTCTTTGTACTTAAATTTCTGATCATTGGACTTAGATTTATTGGTATATTCACTCTAGTTTATGGTGAGTGTTTCTTGTACATTTGTTTCTTTTTTTCTTGCTTTTCAGATGATTTTAGTTATGTCTCACTCTTTGTGACTCCATTTGTGGTTTTCGTGGAAAATATACTGGAGTGGTTTGTCATTTCCTACTCCATATACCCTTTTTACAGATGATGAAACAGACACAAATAGAGTTTGGGGTCACATAGCTAGAATGTGTCTGAGGCCAGATTTGAACTCTAGAAGTTGTCTTTCTGATTCCAGGGCCAGTATTCTATCTACTGGGTCACCCAACTACCCTTCCCTGTGCATACTGATCTTACTCTCTAAAGGTTAGACCATACCTACCTACCTGCTACATATAGTGAATACCGATCTTGACTATTCACTTAGCTACTGGGGAGGGGAAGGGGATCCCAAGATCTCCCAGGTTTTTAAACTTTGAAAACTTGTTCTTTCCCAGCTAGATGAATATGGGGGGGACAGGAGGGATGAGGAAGATAGGGAGGGAGAAGGAAGGATCTTCATAGAGTAAACTAAACCCACAGGGTCATCTTTTCTTCTAACCTTAATTCAGGCCTTTCATATGTAGATTTAGCCTGGGTTGTTGGGTCTTTGAGCTCTTATATCTGACTTAGTGCATAGTATAAGGAAAAAAAAAAGATTTGTTATTTATACCCTTCAGGACAGTTAGGTGGTACATTGAATAGAGCACCAGGCTTGAAGTCTGGAAGACTTGAGTTCAAATTTGGCCTAAGGCACTTACTAGCTGTGTTACCCTGGAAAAGTCACTTAACCCCATTTTTCTCAGTTTCCTCATTTGTCAAATGAGATGGAGAAGGAAATGGCAAACTATTTCAGTATCTTTGACAAGAAAACATCAAATGGAGTCATAAAAAGCTAGGCACCATTGAAACTACTAAACAACAAATCTATGACTTTTGACTTTAGGTGCTATGTGGTAACAGTGGTTGCTTTCTGCAAGAAACTAATCAATATAGTCACAAAATAAATACTAGAACCATTCTCCCAAGAGATTAAAATAGAAAAGTGGAAAAAAAGTTTAAGGTTCTTCAATCTTTATACATGTAGCATAGGCCTACCTTCCTCCTGAGAGAAAACCTGTTGCCATTATAATAGAGATTATTTTACCATCATTAATATGAGAACAGTAACCCTCCCAGAGTTTCTTAATATTCTTAACAGGATTTAAGAGTATTTAATCTGTTTGGTTCCAGCTCCCATAGATTTCAATTCCTCAATATTAAAGGTTCTTGTACCCCAGTTACATTTGAACTGAGAGTAAAGTAGCTTTTTCAAAGGAATATTTACTTCAAAGATATAAGAAGAACAAAAATGCAAAACCTCCTTTGCCCCGTCCCACCAAAAAAAGTGGTAGGCATAATCCTCCCGAGTACCAGGTTAGTCACTGGGAAGAGAAAGAAGATTAGCTTCTTTTTCAAATCAGTCCTTATATAGCACAGTCTTTCTTAATCCAAACGAATCTCTGTATCTAAGCCCCAGAACCCTAGCTTCTCAAGGTTTCCCTGCTAGGCTGACAGTAAATCTGATTTGAAATTCTTCAGCAAAGGACACAATCGCTTAAGATTCTAGGTCCAGGACTCCACTTCCTCAGCCTCATTGAAAAGAGAAAACTAAACAAACTAGAACTCCAAGCCCAATCCTTGAAGCCATAGGACTTTGGGGCTGAGTGTGGGCAGGAGAAGGCTAACTTCCTCTTGTGTAAGTAAGTGCTTGGTGGCTAAGCTTTAAGTGAATATGAACACCAACCCACTGGACATCGTAGAGCAAGATTACAGAATCTGATAGTCTTAAACCTGAAACTTATTCTGGTTACATTCACAACAGAAAAGGTTGCTTCCATGCATGTGATAGGGCAATATAGAATACTTTTTCTTAAAAGCCACTGTCTCTATCTTAAGTGATCTAAACATGAAGAATGCCCTGTCATACTATTTTATAAAAAAAAAAAAACACAGTGATAACTTTTTAAATATCCTTCACTTACAAAGTGTATTGAAGATACGAGACTACTTTTCAAAATTTTATCCTCATTTTTTGTACTCCTGTTCAAAATTTGCAACCTATGTTAAAATCCATTCTTTAATGATATTCCTTAAATAAATTACATCAATAAACAAGTTTCATTCACTTTTTTCACAAACATATAGCAAACTCATCTTGAGTACAAGAATTATGCAAAGCATTGTGAGAAACTAGACATGGTTATTGACCTAATGAAGCTTACTTTCCAGTACATAGTACTAGAGATGTTAAGTGTCAGTCTGAATGCATCATAATTCAAGGACAACATAATATAACACTGACTTAGGGAAATCTATTCAGATGACTAGTGCCTACAAACCTCTAATATATGTCATATAATTATTTAACCTCTGTTTTAATATTCCCAGTGAAGGAGACCTCATTATTTCATAAGGCAGAACATTCTGTCTGTAGATAGCTCTAATATTAAGCAGCTCCTTATATTATTAAGCTAAATTAAGTCGATATCTTCTTTCTTGAAATGTTTGCCATTTGGCCTTTGATCTTGCTTTGAGGGAATCAAGAGGAATAGGCCTAAGCAGTCTTCTACATGACAAGAAGCACTAAATGTTTTTTATAATTTAAAAATGGCCCATTCATTCATATGTTACATATGACATATATTCTGCATCCCCTCATAATACATTCCCCACTAATGAGGAATGTTGAAGATTAAAATGTTTAAAAAATTCAATAAAGTTCATTGGCAAAAATGATTCTTGGCTTTTTTTTATTTTCTGTCAGACCCTATCAACCTCACTCCCCTACCCCCCACTTACATACAAAAGATAATGTTTCAGTGATAACTTTAAATATACTGCTGTACCAGTTGTCACAAATATACCAGTGGTGATGTTTAATGTTATAGAAGGAACCAGTTTTTCAAAGCTATTTGATGAAAAGTTTATAAAGTTATGTAATTGAACTGACTTCTATTTTAAATAACCTTTTTTAGTTAAACTTGAAAAACATTTTCAAAATGTTCCATAATTTGAATTTCAAATTGTCTGACTTGAAAACAGGCATCTGAAATAGATATGTATTTAATTTTAAAATGTGATATATCCAAAATATGTCAATTATGTATCTGAAAATTATGTCATAAAATATAATTGACTAGAACATAACATAAAATTTAAGAGCATCTAGTCAAAAGAACATTTGACCAAATTTAGAAATAACAATTGGTTCTCCAACTTTAAATTAGTGAGCTGAGAGAACACAATCCCTTCAGAGCTCATTTACAAGACCTTGTTAGGATATTATTATTCAGAAGTTTCATTCAAATGTAGCATAATGATACTGAGAAGATGGTAAAATATGAAAATAATGTAACGACAAAGCAATAAATAATTAATAATGCCACAATAAACATGAAATTCAATCTCTTATATTGGAAATAAGTCAAATTGTGGAATTAAGCACAACTTTAACAAAACTATAAACTTTCTTTCATTAAAAAAAAATAAAAGCTTTACTTGCCTTAAATTTTATGCATTTGCCTTTATTTTGAAGCATCAAACAATTCTTTTTCTCAACATTTTCATGACAAAATGATCACACTGAGGAAAATGTTACTCTTTGGCAAACAAACTCCCTTTAGGGGGGAAAATAAGCTTTGATTTATGAAAAAAAATTCATAAAAGTGAATGTGTAAAACATATGTAACTTGTAGTTAAAATACAGAATCTTGAGATTCTTACTGTATGACCTAAAAAGAAATGTCATTTTTTTTTTCCTGAACCTTGAAATCTTAAGAGGGAAACATTCATGGAACCATGTTGACCAAAAAGCCAGATACAATTATTATAATTTCCATTTCTTTTTTTCTTTAAAAAAAATATAATTTCTACATTGAATCTACTCCCATTGTCATCCTGTTATACCAACCACAGAATGATTCCATTGTACCTCACTTGGAGATTTGAATTCAGTAAATCAATAAATAAATCTATTTTCTATAGTATTTTAAAAAATTGTTTCTGCTGCATAACTATATTTTCCAGTGTTTTTATTTCCCTTAACACCACCTCCCTTGTGTCTGTGTTTATCATTTCCCAATGCCTAGAATTCTCCATTTTCCTGTGCCATTACATGCCTTCAATAATGATTTAAAATATGCAGTCCATCATGTGAATGATGACTCTAAGCAACAACAACAATAAGTTTGTGTTGCTAAGTTTTAGAATCCAGGTATACATAAAAAGTCCAACTTTCTAGTTGCTTCTAACGTGCAAAATTTTCATTTCTCCACATTGTGCCAGTGGCATGATTCTCCATTGTTTGGGACATCAATTACAATGATATTAAACAAATATAAACTTTCTTATACTATTTTTTTCCTTTTTTTTTCCCCAGAGGCAAATGATCCCTTAAGTTGTATAACTGAGTTACATATTACTGATTTTTGTTGAACTAACAAATGTTAAACAAGCTATTCATTGAACCCAAAGCAGATAATTATATAATTATACAATTCAGCAAGGGAATAAAATGAATGTTTGATACAGAAAGGTAGTCGTTAAAAGATTTAAGTTGAAGGTCACAGTTATCTTCTATAATGTTTTTTTCTTTTTTTTTTTCTGAAGCCTCTCATTGAAGAACACAATAGTTTGATGTACTGCAAACAGTTTCACAGTAGCAACTTGTTGCTATCTCTTTGAACTGAACAAAAATTGAGGATTTTTTTTTTTCCTGTCACAAACCTACAGCCCTTGGAGAGCTGTTATATCTTTTGTGGGTGCTGTGCTGATGTCTTCAAAAGTCTCAGGCTATATAAAGAAACCTCGTTGTGCACTTTTACACCTCTCACAGATACATCACAGTTCAAAAAAGCAAAAAGGATCACTTTATAGGCTGGCTGTTTTGTTGTTTACTTCCTTAAAAGGATAAGAAAGACTGTCTTTCTTTAACTGATAATGAGGTCTTCAGATGTTCCCCATAAATTGCAAAAAGTAATTTAGCCCAACAACATAAATTTCAAAATCAGTCCGATAAAACTTCCAAACTTGTAGGAAATAGACAAGATTCACAAGTTCAATGATTGGACACCATGATTTTAAATAATGTTAAATAAGACAAGACATTTCTCTTTCCATCCTAAGGCCTGTGCAAAATTATAGAGGAACCCACTTTTGAATGCCATATAAAAGTATTAGAAGTTGCTATTGCTTTAGATCATCATATGGGAAAGCTATTTTATTTTTGAGACACAAATAAGACTATGTAAGTTAGAAAACAGTAAGACAGGGATGGGGAACCTGCAGCCTTGAGGTCACATGGGCCTTCTAGGTCCTCAAGTGACTATATCCAAACTTCAGAGAACAAATCTGCTTAAAAAAAATGTTTGTTCTATAAAACTTTGACTATCAGAAGGCCACACTCAATGGACTAGAGGGCTACATGTGGCCTCAGGGCCACACATTTCTCACACCTAATCTCCATTCTGTTTTTAAGACATAAGGACTAGAAAGAGTCAAGATGAATGTCCTTTTACTTCCCATGCTCTTAAAAAATTAGATAACTAAGTTTTGCATTATTAGCAATACTTAAGAAAGTATCAACACAGTCTATTTGAAAGTAGATTTTTTTAAAATCCAGAAAACGTTCAAATTCTTCAGTACCATATTCCCATCTTCTATCCAACAAATTGATTTTCTTTTGGAAAAACAGTAGGAGAAAAATCATGCTGTGTACGTAGAAAAATAAAAGTGTTCTGAGCAATATAGAAGAAGTATTGAGGATACACACCATACAGAAGTCCTTCCTAATATGGGAGGAAGACTACTGGGGCTCAAAACTTTCCTCTGGCAAATATGGGCAAATATGTTAACATACCAGTATCCCAGGCAACTCTCAAAAACTACAAATTACAGATGAGTTATCAAATTACATTTTAGAGGGCTTTTACACACAAGAAATTCATATATGAAATCCCTAATATGACAAAATATAACCAAAAAACACCCTTGAAAAAAATAGTTGTTATATTACTTTTCCAGATGTTTGTCCAAGATGTATTTGTACTAAATTTTCCATTAACCTAGATAATAACTATCTCTGCATGCCCTTTCAACAATCTCCTACGTGTCTATCGTAAAAGTGTAATATCATTACTTAGTGAACATACTATATGACAGAGTTGGACATCATTTAACCCTGTAGAATCATTTATGGAGGTCCCCTTGTGTATGGAAAATGAGGAATGTAAGTCAATATTTTGAAATTGTGTCATAAGTTGCTCTCCAATGTTAATTGTCCCAAGTTGACAAGTAACTTTTTTGGCATTTTTTTCATATCTGTACAGATCTGTAATGGCAAGAACAGAAGTAGTTCACACCTTATTTCAGCTATTGAATTAACACCTTGTTTCAGTTTAAGTTTCTTTTGAGACTTGTATCAAGTCTGTTAAGAAACAGAACGTGTGAACCCCACAACTTGGGAACCCTAGAACTCATGAACTCCTGAAACAGGAAGGGGAGGAGCTAATGACCATATATAAGGAGAGACCCAGAATACAGATAGCAGAACTGAGAAGAGGGCTCTTGTGGCAGAGTCAAGAAGTAGAAAACTTCAGGTATTCCCAAACTCTGTTTGTCTGATCTGTCTGTGTTGATGTTTGTTTGTGATACTTTGTACAGAAGCCCTGGGACCTTACTCAAAGCCCTGAAATCAGATTTTCTGGTTGTATGTTTACAGAAGTCTTGGAGGAGGGTTTTGGACGTCCTGGGACTTTACTGATGATTTGTGCTGACCTCTTGGACCTTGTTTGTGGGTATGTGTTGATTTCTATGTTGATGATATGTGTTGAGTTCTCAGACCTTGTTGATGGGTCTCAGTTGATTTCACAGGCAGATAGTGAATTGATGATGGTGCCAGCAATGTGCAAGAATATTGTTGTGGCTCTGTCAAGCTTTGTCTTCCCAGAAACAGGAACTGTGAAGGACTTGAGGTGGACTGGACACTGTGAACTTCAATATGTAATGGGAACTGGAAGAAGAACTGGACAAGGAGCTGGACAAGGAACTGGGAGCTGGCTGCCTCTGAACCCAGGTGACAGTTGGAGCTGGGACCATGGAAGAAGAACCAAGGAAGCTGAGAGCCATCCTCAAGTCAAGCTGAAAGAAGACTTTACTTGGATGCTGTGTACTGACAGAGAAGATTATGATTTACTGTGACCTAGGGGTGGAGAACTCTGACTTTTGTACTTTGGGAATGAATTAAGGATTTTGTGATTGACTAAATGATTGTACTTTGTTGAAAACTATGTGAACACTTTGGTGAAGACTATGTGGCCATTTGTAAGACCATGCACAAGAACAGCTTTTAAGGTTTGGATTACACAGTATAATGAACAGTCCATTTATTCCATTACAAATCAAGGCAAACATTCACAACAAATCACAATGTAATATTCACAACATTGCATCTTATCACAGAAAATCACAATATAGTGTTCATAACAGCTTAACATTAGAATGGCCACACAGTTTTCACTACAGTGGACACAATATTTAGAACAAAGTAAAAAGGAATAATTATCTGGTTTCCCTAAGAGGGAAACCCTCCTTACTTATTCACTCAATCAATTCACAATACAATAATCAATACTTAATTATTCAATCAATCCACAATACAATAATCAATCTTCTACTCATGGGGCAACTCAATAGATCCACTCAATCAGTCACTAATCTAGATTCACAATTACTAAATATCACTAATCACTAAGTACAGTCATTAGAAAAATTACACAAATCCTCTACCCCTCGGTGTCTAGTAAACTTCAATTTCGTCATGAATTCAATATCCAAGGAGGGGCCTTTACTTCATCTTGACTCAGGGTGGTCTCTCATATTCCCTGGATCCCTTTCCATGGTCCCAGCTCCTACCTGAATCCATCAGTCACTAGGATTCAGGGGTAGACAGCTACCAGGTTCCTGTGCAGTCCTCTGGGCAATCCCTGGCACACACTGAAGTTCACAGGGTCCGGCACATCTCACATCCTTCACCACTTCTATTGCTGGAAACTCAAGTATCAGTCAGGCCACAAACAAACAAAGTCTTATCGTGGTCATGCTTCTTCGGGCCTCCAGCAGTTCAGTTGGCACTAGGACACAATAGAAAACTCAGTCTTCCAGGTGGCAGCAACAGCCACTTTGGCCTTCACCAGATTCTGGTCTCAAGAAAACTTCAACTTACTTCTTCAGTCCAGCAGCCCAGCTCCCAGATGCTGGGACAATCCTGCTTCCTCCAACAGGAGCCACCAGGAAGAACATTCAGGTTCTATCTCTCTGTCTCGAGAACTCTTCTTATATACACGCACTGGCCTCCTGTCTCAGCCAAACCCCTCCTGCCACATCAGGACAAGAGAAGAGCTCACACCTTCTGTACTTAGCCCTAAGTTACTAAGTGCTAAGTATCTGCTAAGTTGATTGTTGTTACACCATTTTAGTCATAAGTTGTTGAGTTGTACCATGGTGAATGCTGTATTTTGATTTTCTGTGAATGTTTTGTTCTTATTTGTTATTGAATAAATAGAGAGCTCACTATAATATGTAATCAGAATCATGAAAGCTGTTCACAGCAGCAGTTCTCCGGAAAGCTGCTCCTGCATGGCCTTACAAGATATCAGAACTATTCTAAAGATATCAGAGTAACATTGGATGTATCAGTTTTACTATGATTTTACATAAGTTTTCCATTAGCTATTTCCTTAGTCTTAAAAACACCTTCCACATACATTTCATTATTATTCAGTGAATAAAATTATTTTTTCCCCTTGCCATAAATTCTTACAACCGAACGAACAGGTGTGCAAATCCCATGGACAGGAATACAACTATTTTATGCTCTATATTGTAATGTTTTCATTGAAAAATAGCCTTAAAATACATTAAATATCTTAGGAAGCAACAAAAATAGTGTTGCCTGGAATGCAAAATCATTTCTTTAGTAGCTTTTTTCAAGATACCTTATTTTTATTCATTTCTATCTGACCTTCTAATTATTTCTTGTTCTACAATCAGAGAAGCAAGGAAAGAGACTAAGAAAATTATGGAAAAGATTAAATGAATAGGCATTTGAAAAAGCATAACAGTAAGAAAGCTGATGAGAAAAATGTGGAATAAAAAGGGGGGAGACTTTTAAGAATGTAGAATATAAAAATAGCAGAGGGAATACTGAATCACTATTCTTTGTTCTAGTGAAATTTGGTGGATTTTCTTACTAATTTTTCTTAAATGAATTATAATGGTTTCCTCCTCGACTCCATTTTGTTTACTTTTTCCTTCATTAAAATTTCTTGAAACATATCTTATTTCTTGTCACTTATTTGATTACTAGACAAACATTTCTCCTTTGATAAATGTATAATCCTTCAATTGCCAACTCCTGTCACAGCAAAATGTCAATTTTCTAGACAAAAGGGGGCGGAGCCAAGATGGCTGCTTAGCAGCAGCAACATATTGCAGCTCTCACATAGCCACCCCAAAATACCCATAAAATATGACTCCAAACTAATCCTAGAACCACAAAATGCACAAAAATATACTTTCCACTAAAGTCAGGTCAGCTACGAGGAACCATATCAGCACTGCAAATGGAAACCCGCCTGGCCTGAAGCACTGGCTGAGCCTCGGGGGCAGCTGGACAGGAGGAGCCGAGGAGCCTCTCTTGTGAGCAGATTAGCAGCAGCTGCAGCAGTGTACAGAACTAGGTCAGCGGGACTTGCGAAATCGGGGAAGAAAAGTGGTCCGGCCAAAAGGCCTCCAGGTCTGGAAAGCTCAAGGCAGAGGTTTTACATCTGCC
>JAQQSV010014401.1:0-12298 GCA_028646515.1 Pseudochirops corinnae
GTCAACACCCACCCAAAGCCAAATTCAGTTTAATTTTCATCAACTACATTTGTACTGCAGGTACAAAGGAAGCTAGACAACACAATGCCCGAGCTGCAAAGTTCTGTCACTGTGTAAAAATGAAATTGTCTCAAAGAAATATTTGTGCTCTATGGAATGATTTCACTTGAGCTTTCTTCTTGGCTCAAATGCTATGAATAATTCCTTTAAGTAAAAATTGTTCTGCTTTTAGTTCCATGGTAATAATCTAGTAATCTAGTAGCTAAACTATTGTGAATTCAAGAGTGCTGAGAGGAGAGGCCACATATAATTGATTTAGGAGCATTTGAAACGAGGGGGATAAGAAATCACTGCAACAATTGGGGCCATCACCTGAACATATCCCTCCCCTGAGGTCTACTACTTCACACTTTGATATGAAATGATGAAAAGAAACTTATTTAAATAAACGTGAAGGAAAATGTGTTTAAAGTTGTCTGGTATGCAGAAGATGCCCGCTAACCACTGAGTGACAGAGAAAAAGGATCAAAAAAGATCTTGAATTTTTTAGCTTTAAGCTATTCATTCTATATTCCAGAAAATATGGTATGTGATAATTTAACAAATATAACCTACAAGTCCTATTCTCTAAATTGATGCCTTGAGACATAAGATTTCACCTCAGATGATAAGGATGTGGCAGATCTCCATGAATTATCAGGTGGTCAGCCAAACCTTCTAGAACAGCAGTTCTCAACCTGTGGGTTATGTTCAATTTGTAACAATGAAAATACATCCTGCATATCTGATATTTACATTATGATTCATAATAGTAGCAAAATTGCAGTTATGAAGTAGCAACAAAAATAATTTTATGGTTGTGGGTCCCCACAACATGAGGAACTGTATTAAAGGGTCGTGGCATTAGGAAGGTTGAGAACCACTGTACTAGAAAACTGTATGGTGTGTCTCCTAAGGCTGTGAGTAGGGCAACACAATGATCTACTTCTCATGTCCAATTGGAAGGCAGCATCTGAGGCTGGCATACTCCTAGACAGCTGATAGTGAACATTCATCACCAGGCAGGTTGCCATATATATGTGCAGCCTTGCCTGTCACCTTGAGAAAAGCCTGGTAGGGGAACAGTTAAGTTCAAAATGCTCCTGGCTTGATATGAGATGATGTAGTGGGGGTGCTATTGAGGAAGACAATATGCAGAGGAAAATGGATTAGCTTTGGAGTCATCAGACTGGAGGTTCAAATACTAACTCTGCCACTTAATACCTGGGTCATATTACCTTTCTGCGCCTCAGTTTCTCTATTAGATGACCCCTTATGTCCCTTGTATCCTTGAGTCTACAATCCAGAGGCACTGTGCATTTTTGCTGATTGTCCGTCATACAAGGTTCTTCCTCCTCATCTCTGCTCTACCTTCAAGACTCAGCTAAAATCTCATCTATTAGCCTTTCCCAATCTCTCTTAATTATAATTCCTTCTTTCTGAGATTACCTCCAACTTATCCAGTTTATATCTTGTTTATCCATAGTTGTTTCCCCCATTAGACTGAAGGCTCCTTGAGAGTGAAGACTGTCTTTTATCTTTCTTTGTATCCCCAGCACCTAGCACTGCTCTAACAGGTGCTTAATAAATGTTTATTGACTGACTGTGTCCTTACTCTTCCATGTTTTCCTTAACCATTTTTATCAAACCTATGCTGCAAAGGCATAAGGTGAGCCTGAATTTTAGATTCTTATTGGTGTTCCTCCTGCCTTTATGTTCTCCTAGTTATAGAAACTCTCCTCTTTCCCTTTCTTTTTGTTCTTATGTCTCTTTGGCTTAGGTGAAATAAGACTGGTCTTCAGTCACAGGCTTGTTCCTGGACATGGACCCAAAAGCCACTGGTATCTAGGCAGTTCATCTCCAAACTGGAATTAGCTCCTTCACCACCACCAGCACCACCGCAGAGTAGGACTCAATTCAACAGCAACCAAAAATAAAAAATAAGCATCTACTTAATTGAGTTAAGTCATAATAGCACAATAAGAGAGCTGGCCTCAAAGTCAGGAAAAATCAGCTTTGAGTTCCATCTCTGACACATAGGGCTTGAGTGACTCAGCAAATTGCTTTATCGCCTTATTGTTCCAGGCAACTCTCTAAGCCAATAAACTGCAGGGAAGAGATCAATCTCTCTTGGTAGATTGAGTTTCTTACTGAGAGCTTACTGATGAAATCACAGGTAAAGAAAAGGGAGGAAGTGAGGGAAGAAAGAAGGAAGGGAGGGAGGGAGGGACAGGCCACTATGCAAAGTATTGGGATGATATAAACACATGAAGTACATATAGGCTCTAGAAGGCGCTCCAAACCCCAACTCCACTAGCAGGTAGAGCCCCAGATTTAAGGCTGCTATTTCCTCCCCACCATGGTCTAGGGTAGCCCTGAAGGACTAGGGGTCAGGGTGATGTTTTTCTCTAGTGTTCCATCTCACAAACCCCCAGCAGTGTGGTTCTGACCATGATTATCAGTTGATATTAATTCATCAGATTTAATTAGATTATAAGAAAGAGATATTTCATAATATGGTTTTTTTTAATTTTTTACTATTTTTACCAAAATTTACTAGTGAGAGTAGTTCATATAAACTATCCCCTCAAAAGTCTATGACACAATTTACCACCTGTACATACAGAGTTCTAGGGAAAGTGGATTCAAACCTTAAGGATACATGTGGCAAAGGCATCACTCAGGTCCTGGAAGTCCTTTTGCTGGAATCCCCAAGACTTTCTCTTTAGGCGTACTGTAGCATTTCTGTTGGGCTCTTTGTAGAACTTTGAAACTGTTCTCCTCAGGTCTGTTTTTGGCTCCCAACACTGACATTAGCTCTTCTGGGGTACCAGTTCCATGAAGATGACAATGAGAAGGTGAAAATTACAAAATCCTTCTCCCTACTGGCAAATTCCTCTGGCATAACATGGCTAGATATTTTATAGATACATAGTATGACATCAAATTTCCTCAGCCAATCTGAATACACTTCCCATGCAACACCATTCCAGTTGATTGAGGATTGTTTCACTCTTAGTCTAAAGCCAATGATTCATTGGTTCAATAGAGAAATGTTGTTATCTGGATACAGTATCAAGACATAACATCTGGAAATGTACTTTAAATGGGGTCAGGTGATTTGATTACTTTATTCAATTGATGCCCTCCTTTCCACATAAAATGAGACAGTTGTACATCTCATCTGGATGAGACTGGATGTCTCATAGATATCTTAAACTCAACCTTTCTAAAAAAAAAAAAAAAACACCTCACTTTCTCCTAAACCCTCCCCTATTCCTAGCTTCCATTTTATTATCAAGGACACTGCTATTCTCCAAGTCTTATAATCTGAGTGTCATTCTCAACTCCTCACTGTCCCTCACTCCACACCCAATATCCAATCAGTTTCCAAGTCTTGCCTTCATAACATCTCTCATATATCCCTTCTGTCCTCTGACCTGCCACCACCTGGGTGCATTTCTTCGTGTCTAGACTGTTGCAATAACCTTCCAGTTGGTCATTCTGCCTCAGTTCTTTTCCCACTATAATTCAACCTCCACTCAGCTATCAGATTAATCTTCCTAAGGCTCTTTTCTGACCATGTCACCGCTCCCATCAACAAACTCCAATGACTCCCTATTTCCTTCGGGATGAAATATAAAATCCTTGGCTTGGTTTTTAAAACTCTTCATAACCCAACCCCTTTCTGATCTTTCTGGTATTCTTATATCTCACCCTCATATACTCTGCAGTGCAAGATATTGGTCTCTTGGCTATTTCTCCCATAAGACATTTCATATCCCATTTCCAGACTGGCTATCTCCCATTGCTGGAATTCTCTCCTTCTCATCTCCATCTCCTGGCTTCCCTCATGTCTCAGGTAGAAACCCACCCTCTGCAAGAAATCTTTTTAATTTTAGTGCCTTACCTTAGAGACTACCATCGAGTTCTCTTGTGTATATCTTGTTTGAAGGTAGAAAGACTCTGAGATCCTTCAGAGCAGCATTGTTTCCCTGCCCCCTTCCACCCCCCCACCTCCCTCCCACCTTTCTTTGTATTCTCCAACACTTAGCACAGTGCATGGCATATAGAAAGTGCTTAATAAGTACTGGTGATTTAGTTTGTTGTCTTGACAGTTCTTGCCTTCATAAAGCTTATAATCTATTAAAATGTCACTCAGTCAACAAGCATTTATTGATTTTTTTTTTTTTTTGCTTTTTGGAGGGGGAAGGTAGGGCAGTTGGGGTTAAGTGACTTGCCCAAGGTCACATGGCCAGTTTTGTGTTGAGTGTCTGAGGCTGGATTTGAATTCAGGTCCTCCTGACTCCAGGTTCTGGCACTCTATTCACTGTGCCACCAACAAGCATTTATTAAGTGTGATACAAAGTGGAGAGAAAGAAAGGAGAAAAAGAAATCCAGTATCTACTGTCAAGGAGCTTAGAGTCTGATGTTGATAGAGGCAGTGCATATGCAAGATTTTATTCTACTCTGACACACTAGGATTCATCCCCAGCCAGAGGCTCACACTCTAGAATTTAGCCTAGAAAAGAAGCCTAGTCATGCAAAACAAGAGTTTTTGTCACAGTTCTCCTAACATTGAATATGAAACTTATGCACTGCAGACCCTCCAAACATCACTCTTGTGTTCCCTTGTTACCTAGGATTTTAATTTGTTGGATGTGGAGAGTTCTATTCCCATAGGCAAAAAGTAGGCTATTTCATTGAACTCTCTCAAGTGCAAAGTTCACGCCTGTTAATTATTGGACTTTTCTTCTCCATATTTCCCAAGACATATCCTAGGAGACATGGAGGAACATATGTTAACTCTTTTTTTTCCAAGAAAAAAAAGATAAATGCTGAACTAAACACTTCTAGTTGGTCTAATGGTTAACAAAAGATTTACTTAGCTATGACATGAAGAATGATATTCAACAAGATTATGCAGTAATTATACAATTTTAGTTCAGCTGTATACAACTCCCCTGCCTCTGATTTGCCCATGATGGTGTGCCAGTAAGCATCATGGTCTAGTTAGAGCTCCTCATGTGTTTAGGTGACTAGCAAGCCTTGTCAACAGCCTGGTCCTTAGTCCCCTGAGTTAATTAAATCTTGAGGGCAATTTCAAAACCTTTAACCTGAATGGGGCAGTACCTTAGATTTTTCTTCCACCACTTAGTGGAATATTTGGACTGTCTACTAGTTATCTCTTGCTTTTTCCATGTGACCATTCCATTTTTATTTTTAACCAAGCATTTCTTTGATAACATTTACTTTTGTTCATGTAAAAGTTCCTTGAGATTCTTTGTTATATGTGGTTATCTGTTCCCATCTTTAATGCCCTTAAAGAGGGCACTTCTTTAATGCTCTCTGACTACCATTCATTTGAATTCTTTAAAAACTATAATGTTCCATTACTCATGAAAAAAGACTTAGTATTCTAATAATATTAATAATGATGATAATAGTTGGCATTTATATAGTTCTCTAATATTTGCAAGTGCTTTATATGGGTCAGCTCATTTAATCCTCATAACAGTCCTCTGAGATAGATGCTGTTATCTCTGTTTTACAGATGAAGAAACTGAATCCAAGAGAGGTTAAGTGACTTGCCCAGGGTCACACAGCTAAGTTTCTGAGGCAGGATTTGAATTTAAGTCTTCCTAACTTCAAGTCTAGCATTTTATACCCTTTATGCCTATGGGTTAGGATAACTATGTTGGAGTTAGGAAAACTAGTTCAAATTCTATCTCTGATCCTAGCTGTGTGACCCAAAGCAAGTCACTTAACCTCTTTTGGACTTAGTTTTTTAATATATAAAATGTGAGGACTGGATTCAATGACCTCTAAAGTCCCAGCATGAATCCTATGAGCTTCTAAATCCATGAAATATTATCTTATGAAGACAATTTTTGCAAGACAAACTGTCATTTTGCAAATGCATTATTCTCATCCTCCTAGGTGTTTCCTAATAGACTCAAAGCTTACTCCAACCCTGGCTCTGGCTGCTATTTTGAGTCCCTTTCAAGATTCCTATCTAGTCCTCTTGATTGGTTGATCCTGGAGAACTTTTTAACTTGATTCCATCACAATATCCTAGTTACCCTTTGGAATTGGAGCTCAACTCATGCCCTTTTACCTACAGGTGTGTTTTCTCCTTCCAAGTCTGTTAATCACCAGCATTCATCAACCTATGGCTGTGGTGGGCAGGAAGATGGTATTCACCTCTCAAGCACCCAAACAAATGCTAAGAGTCTGGCTCATACAGTGGCAGAGCCCACTGGAGACCTTGGGATATGTCACTCCCACAGTAGTTTTCCTAGATTGTAGATTGGGTTACACATTGGGTAGCTCCTTCAAAGAGGCAAAGAACTGGCCATAGAAACAAGTAGATCTGAATATGCTAGCTCCCTGGGAACGGTGGCCCTCTCCTCATCCCAGATTCTTCACCAGGTCATTAATGGAGGCTCTCCTGAAGATTCTAGCATAATTCAACCTGTTTATGCATCTTCACTATCAGGAATTTGTCACTGCCCTAGCCAAGATAGCCTTTGTAGTATCCCACCGGGCAGGACAGGCTGACTTCCAGGCCTCACTAGAAAGAGTCCCTGAATAATATAGACAGGTTCCTTCAGTAGCCCAAAGAGGCTTTTGATTGTTCTACCCATAGACTTTGATCTGAAAATTCCAATCCCTGGATTTGTTGGCTCAAGCAAAGGCAATGGACCATGGTAGAATATGGCAGCTCTACCAGAGTCCTAAAGCTCTACCAGAGTCCTAGCTCATAGACAAATTACTCTATTTTGGATGATTCTTTTTTGGAAGGTGCTTTCTTTCTGGTACTGTTTTTCTGTCAGTTTTGCTGTGGCAACCCAATACTTAGCACAGTACTTGACACATAGTAGGCCAACATTCTGTGGAGAGTAGGGAGGTGACAGTTAATAGGAAACCACTGGTATAAAAACAAAGGCAACAACAAAGCAAACAAAATTTTAAGAAATAAATGGTCTTCTGAAAAAATCTATAAAAATGTGTATTTAAATAATTAAATGTTTCTAGGATCTCATCAATGTGAATATTGCTCCAGTGGTGTGTAGAGGACAACCCAGCCATGCTCATCTGATCCAGCAAACTGAATGGTAGAAGAAGGAAACACAGAAAAGGAAGAGAAGAACCAATGAATATTTGGAGCAATGTAAAGAGGCTTTTCCCCCAGAATGGGGAAATGGACCATCTCAGAAGGAAACAGTTTCATATGCACTAAGGGAAGATGATGTGGAGTCATAGGCACCCTCAGGGGAACTTCATCTAATAATTATTAGCGGAAAAAGAGGCACATAATGGTTATGACAATTTCCCTGCTAAAGATTTCCAAAGTGATTTGTCTTCCTAGACGTACATTTGGTACCTCACTGAAAGTCTTCTGAGATTTTTCAAACTTGATGACCACTCCCCAGTCTTATTCACTTTGGTGCATGAAGAAATCTAAAGAAGAATGGAAGACATTTAAATTCAGGGTAAGAATAATAATGAACTTAGGGCAATAGGTGATGTTTTTCATCACCACTACTTCTAATTATAATTTGCGGTTTCAGAAGATAAAGGTGAATTTAAGGAATTCTCAAAGTGATGAATATGGCTAAGGAGATGGTATCTGAGAATTCCAACTTCTTGATCAGAGCTTAAAATAAAGGGATGGATGCTGGAATGTAAATGACAAGAGTTGATTTTTTTAAATTGCCTGGAGTCCTTTGATTTGAATCAAAGAAGTTTTAGTTTAAAAGATAGGGAGGGGGCGGCTAGGTGGCACAGTGAATAGAGCACCGGCCCTGGAGTCAGGAGGACCTGAGTTCAAATCCAGCCTCAGACACTCGACACTTACTAGCTATGGGACCTTGGGCAAGTCACTTAACCCCAACTGCCCTGCCTTCCCCCCCTCTTCCAAAACAAAAAGATAGGGAAAAAACTGCTTACATATATCTATAAAACCTAACATCAGAGGGAATACCAAGCACAACATAGAAAGAATAGCTAAAAAAAATATTTTGTAGGAAACAAGTTTGAAGAAGAGAACTGGCAATAAATACCATGGCCTCTGAAATCATGTATATCTGCATATATTGTTCTTTTTAAGTCATGTCTGACTCTTCCTGACCCCCATATGAGGTTTTCTTGGGGTACTAGAGAGATATCCCATGTCCTTCTCCAGGGTTTTAAGGCAAACAGAAGTCAAGTGACTTGCCTGAGGTCACACAGCTAGTGAGTGTCTGAGGATAAATTTGAACTCAGGTTTCCTGACTCCAGGCCAGCACTCTATCAACTGAGTCACCTAGCTGCCTCCTTGCATACACACACACACACACACACACACACACACACACACACACACACACACACACACTGACATGCATATATATATATATATGTTTGTGTGCATGTATATAAAATGCATATATTTGTCTATATACACACATATATCTATACACAAATACACACACACAAAGAAAATATCCCTTTCTAAAAGCTAATTTGTGTTAATTGGAATCAGGATGCTAGTCAGTTATTGAAGGCTAGGAGACGATCAGTGGGGTCTCACATCAATGGCAGCTTAGAATAGAAGCTCAGTTCCTCAAGGGACCCCTAGAGTCCTGAGAGAAGCTTAAGTTGGCTTGCTATGTATATTGAGAACACTGCAATTCACTGTCTCTGATCAAGGCCAGGTAGGTACTGTTATTATTCCAATTTTACAGCTGAAGAAACTGAGGTGGACTTGCTAAGGATCATACAGCCAGTATTTTTGAGGCTGAATTTTAATTCAAGTTTTCTTGATTCTAAGCCCAATACTCTAGCCTTTGCACCCCCTAACTGTCCCTGCAATGACAGATGTGGACACACAGGAAGCTGATGGAATTAATCATATTTTTAAAAGGAACTTAGGAATTTTAAGCAGTAGAGATAAGTAGCTGTGGATATTGACTAGGCTAGTTAGCTCTTCTGGAGACTCCACACATTTGAATTACTTTTCTTACCCTATACATGGTAATGCTGGAGAAGGGTATACCCACTCATTATCCTTCCCCAAGATATTTCTGAAAGAAGCCCTGGAAAATTTGAATAAATTCACCTACATGTCTCCAGAGGAGAATCATGAGGAATTAAGAGACAATCATGGTGCTTTTCCAATACTCTACACAATTTGGAAATATTGACATGGGTGGAAATGCACTGCCTAATTGCTGGAGAACAAAGGACATTGAGCTGAAGTTGCTATGTTCAATGGAATTGGAAAGACCTGCTTTAAAATGTAAAGAGAGATTGTTTCTCTAGACTCCTGGAAGAACACTTGTGTTTGAAGCATGAGGTTATGACAACTACAGTACAAGCAGAAGGGTCTAAAAATAGAGGCTCCTGGACCTTGATATTTAATCTGTGGCACAAACAGATCAGGTTATCTGAAACCAGAGAGCTGGTCCCCCAGCAAAGGGAATGACTTCTATCCTCTGCAGACAGAAGAACGTTAAGAAATGTAGACTGAAGACAAGTCAATGCAAATGCAAAAGAATTGTAAAGGCAAGGCAGTTGGGGTTAACTGACTTGCCCAAGGTCACACAGCTAGTAAGTGCCAAGTGTCTGAGGCCAGATTTGAACTTAGGTCCTCCTGATTGTCCTCCAGTGCTGGTGCTAAAGGGTGTAACAATTGACACCATTTTCTGGAAGCTGAGAATAGCAGAAGGCAAAGAGTATGACAGAAGAGATGATGACAGAGTATATGCTGATAATATCTGTGAAATCTGCTAGAGGTGTGACCTGCAGGAAGAGTGAAGCTTCCAAGTCATCCAGAGGAGATACGATGGGAAACAATTATATGGCCAAGCAGGCTCTTTCTATGTGTCCCCTTCTGGAACCTACCAAGGGCAATATTATAAGTGATTAAGACTATAACAGGAATTGTCTATGGACAGGAAAAGACTATGACTATGCTCATTGGAGAGCATTCTTACTTTCTGTGGACTCCAACGTGAGAACTTCCTTCCTTAAGTTCTGAATAAGATTGTTCACCTCTTAAACATAGTGATCCTATGAGCTTGTAAAGGATGTTAGTAACTACACCCCATGGGAGGGAGGAATTAGAGAAGAAAGGGTATATGTATCAGATACTAAAGTCTATCACAGAGGGCAGGCAATAAGCCAAAGAAGTGAGAAGTTTGTCCTTCTCCCCACCCCCAACTTAAAAAAAGAACATACAAAGAGATTTTGTTTAGATACAAAATTTATATAAATATATGAAAAATTATATAATAATACTTATATTTAAATATTTCAAAGATTCATGATATTATCAGTAGTCCTCTCTATCTCTGCTTCTGAAATACCAGACTTTGGCACCATGCCTCAGCTGAAATCTCTCTCTGATCCATTATTCCACCATACCAGCCTCCCCTCTCCCATTGGTGAATTCCTTCCAGGGCCCCCATTTTGGAGAGGAATCCAGGGTGTCTGACCTTAATTCCTCCCTCCCATATAAATACTTTTCAGTTCTATTTTGTGGATTGTTTTCTCCAATACATTATAAGGAGGGGGGAAGGCAAAACAATTGGTGTTAAGTGACTTGCCGAAGGTCACAGAGCTAGTAAGTACCAAGTGTCTGAGGTCACATTTGAACTCAGGTCCTCCTGACTCCAGGACTAGTGCTCTATTCACTGCACCATCTAGCTGCCCCGAATATAAGCTTTGGATGGCAGAGGACCGTCTGTCTTTTTGGCTTGTAATCTTATACGCAGCATTTAGCAGTGTCCGGTATAAAGTACATAACCTAAGAGTGGTTGTTGTCTTGCCTTAACTTACCTGTATGATTACTCCTCCTGCCAATGCAGACCACAATATTTCTATGTATAATAAACAGTTCTCATGAAATTCTGTGCTCCCCACCAAAAAAAAAAAAATCAGCACCTTGTGGCCAAATTTTTGGTGATGAACATTTCCAAATGTAGCTAAATGACAGATAGATGCACAAGTCTAGGAAGCCTCGTCCATACTAAGAGTCTTTCCATTTTGGGAGGATCTGTAAGAGTATATTTATAAATATATAATATTTATATTATATAATTAAATATAGTTATTATTTTATATATTATAATTGTTAATAATTAATATGATTATATGTTATTTAAATATGTAATATTTATATGTAATATATAAAGTATATGCTTCACTAGCACAATTTTCTTGAATCCTGGATTGCTTTCTCTGACCTGATTAGGTATCAGAGTAAGACTTGAGTATAGTTACATAACAGTATTAGAGTCAAATAGCTTCAAGAGCTGTCACAAAACAGTACATGATTAATTGCAAAATTATTTAAATGCCAAACAGATGAGTCTTTATAGCAATTAAATTTGACTTCTGTATAATACTACCAGTGTTTTAAAAGAGAAATGTTCAGACACACAGACATGAATTTTCAAACTTCAAGATAGGGCAAGATCCAAAAGCCCATATGCAGTGTTATTATATAACAACACAGGAGAGGATGAAGATTCTTTCTGCAAAGCCAAGAGGAGAAAAGTTCCCACTATCACTTACTTCAGTTAAAGAAGGAAGTGGCTAAATGATCTTTGTGTCATCATTCGTTTTTTTTTCAAGTTTTTTTTCAAGTTTTCTTTTATTTTTTTTCCTTTTTGTTTATTTTTTTTATTTTGTTTATTTTTAGTTTACATCGTTCATTTCCATGAGATTTTGAGTTACAAATTTTCTCCCCGTCATTCCCCCACCCACCACCCCAAAATAGCAATCCCACTGTATACCCCCTCCCGCAATCTGCTCTCTCCTATATCTTCCCCCATCACCCTCTGACTTTACAGCAGGGCAAGATGGATCTCCCTACCCCAGTACCTATATATCTTATTTCCCTGTTGCATGTAAATAATAATAATGATTATATACACACACACACACACACACACACACACACACACACGTATATTTTTAACATTTGATTTTAGAACTTTAAATTCTAGATTCTTTCCCTTCCTTCCTCGTCACCCATCCCCACTGGAAAGACAAGCAATTCAATACAGGCTGTACATGTGTAGTTATGCAAAACATCTCCACAATGGACATATTGTGAAAGACTGACTATATTTCCCTCCTTCCTATTCTGCCCCCACTTGTTCTACTCTCTACTTTGTCCTTGTCCCTTTACAGAAGTGTGTGCTTCTAACAACCCTCCCCCCCAACCTGCCCTCCCTTCCATCCTCCCCTCTCTCATCTCCTTCCCCCC
>JAQQSV010014402.1:0-12297 GCA_028646515.1 Pseudochirops corinnae
CTTAATATTTCTACATGCTACATAGACTAGGTACCTCATAAGATATTCTTCACTAACATAACTGTAAACATTAAACAAAAGAGGTTTCTGACTTAAACCTCACAACTGAATAGCAGACATACATCCTTGTTTTACAAAGCTTGTCTATCCTCTAATTATATTCACTTTGGAAGAAAGAGATACTTCAGAAATTGAATCTTTTACATATACACTAAGTCACAAATGTTAACCTCTGCTTAGTTCATGGAATAACCACAAATTCATATTGGAACAGCAAACACTCTTCTCCTTTACAACTCATTACATCAATTTAGCAATACTCAATTGAAAACTTTGTAAACCTTCAGAAATTGTTATACAAGACTTTTTCAAAAAACATCTCTTCTAACAGTAAGGGGGATCAAAGCAACACAATGAAAATAAGCCATAAGGTAGAGCTATAGCAGTTCCTGTGCAGGCATGATCTGGATCTTTGGAGATGCTGCCTACATCTGATGTCGTTTTTTCCAGGTCCCTTGGCTCAGATGTTCACTCAGGAGTAGGGATATTTACAAGCTGAAGTAATCAGGCCTGACAGGGGCTCACAGAGACATGATTTAACACCAAAGGTGCATAGACTAGGTGGTTCAGTTTCCTAGCCATGCAAGGCTAGGTTTACACAGTCACAAAAAGTTCAGTTTTCTAGCCACACAGGGCTAGGCACAAACATTAGAGTAAAGTTTCACAAACAGTTACAACATTGCATCAAAAATCCAAACTTTTGATCTTATTACCAAACATGCTCAAGGTTTGAGTTTCCATGATAGAGAAACCTTTGAAAGCCAATCTTATACATCTATATATAGTTCTTAGAAGAATCAATCTGATCCTGTTGCTTTCCTCAAAATTTTAGAATCAAGTTACAAATCTTTCTGCTTTCTAAAAATACCTCCTCACATACTCTCAACATACTTAACCTTTCTGAAACTGATATCAATTATCTGGAGAGAGGAGGGGCTTAGATAAACCCTCATTTGTCCCCAAACCTTTCTTATCTGTCTTTCCAAAACCCTCAAAACCATTATTCAGTTTATTCAGCTTTCCTTTACATTTGTTAACCACAAAACAAGATGGTTCATATCTTTTACTGACTACTTGCTCTGATCATAGAAACTTGCTATAGAAGGGATAAGCAGGGACATATGACATTCCAAATATGACAGGATAAAACATCCTTGGCTCTTTTTAAATTCAGGTAAAGTCACAGATATCCATCCATGCAGTATCGGTACCACGTCACAGCTAGACTCAGGAATAGGTGGGAAACGTTCCTTTTCAAAGGAATTTCATGGGTAAGCTGAGCCAGAAGGGGTCCCATCCTAGCTGAGGCTAAGATTGCCCCTTCGGCCTTTACCAGATGTAGACTTCCACCTGTTAACAGTATAGGATCATACTCCCTCTGAGTAGCTTGTGGCACTTGATGCAGGCACTGACTGACTTATGCAGGCAACTATACCCAAATTGAAACTCCAAACAAAATTTAGTTATGGTCCCAAATGCCTTTTACCTCAAATAGCAAGTCTCATTAATCACAGCTTAGAGCCAGTTCTCTTATTTATTTATTTATTTTCCTTATGGCACTGAGGCTAAAGGCTCAATATACTTTAGCAAATGAGAGACCACACTTCACACACCTTCCATGGTCCCAGCTCCTACCTGAATCCACCAAACAGTCACCTGGATTCAGAGGCAGACAGCTCCCAGGTCTTTGTCCAGTCCTCCAGGTAGTTTCTGCTACACACTGAAGTTTACAGGGTCCGCCACATCTCAAAGCCTTCACAATTTCTGTTGCCAGGAACTCAAGGATCAACCAAGCCACAAACAAACAAAATATTAGCATCCTGCTCATGCTTCTTCAGTCCTCTAGCAGTTCAGCTGGCCCTAGGACCCAGAAGAAATCTCAGCCTTCCAGGTGGCCTTTCTTGGCAGCCACTTCAGCCTTCACCAGATTCTGGTCTCAAGGAAATCAGCTTCCAGATGCTCACTGACAGAAACTCTCTCTCTCTCCTCCACCAGGAGAAAAATTCTGATTCTGCCTCTCTGGGGCTTTTCTTATGTACACACACACAGTATTGGCTTCCTGTTTCAGCCAAACCCTTCCTGTTACGTCAGCAACAGGAGACAGAGTTCAAACCGCGTCTGCTTCTTTCACAGAGGCCTGACTAAGGGCTAAGTACCTGCTTACTTGACATAACAAAAAGGGGTCTTCAAATTTAAATTAATTACCATTACACTACTTTACACTCTTAATAGCTATATTAAGTCATATAACCTCTTTTAGCCTCACTTCCTTCATCTGTAAAATGAAAGGGCTCAGACTAAATGGTTTCTAAAATCCCTAGATGTATAATCCTTTCATCTAAACACTAGGATTTGAAATTTAAGATGAGTAAGAAATTGATGAGGTCATTTAATTGTCCTCCATGAGTTCTAGGCAATTAAGTATTTCAAACAAGATAGATTAGACTTTCTGTCTGGTGCCCTAAGGCTGAAGTAGGAACAACTAATATATAAGGGAGATAGATTTCAGCTTGATACAAGGAGGATACTCTAATCCTTTGTTGTTGTTGTTCAATTTTTTCACTTGTGTCCAACTCTTCATGACCCCATTTGGGGTTTTCTTGGCAATGATACTGGAATGGTTTGCCATTTCATTCTCCACCTCATTTTACAGATGAGGAAGCTTAGGCAAATAGGGTTAAATGATTTGTGCAGAGTCACATTGGTAGTCTGAGGCCAGATTTGAACTCAAGAAGATGAGTCTTCCTGACTTCAGACCCAGCATTCTATGCACTGTGCCACTTAGTTGCCCCATCTAACCCTTAGATCTGTCCACCCTTAGATCTGTCCAGTGATGGAATTCACTGCTTTATATAATACTGAACTCCTTGTTGCCTGAGATCTTAAAGCTGAGTTTAGATAGCCAGTTTTCAGTGACATTGTAGATGAAGCTGGCATGAACGCTAGACTGCTGAATTTAGCTTTAGGTAGACCTAGGTTCAGATCTTACCCCCAAGACTAATCAGCTATATAGCCAGGCAAATGAATCTTTCTGAGATTCTTATCTTCATTTGTATAGTGAATGTAATGAAACAGTCTCTAAAGGAATCTAAATTCTTGAGTAACTGAAAAACCCGTGCTGGTCCTAGAGAACAGCTAAGGAAACAACTTCCTTTCCTTAAGGCAGAAAGGTGGGGGTACTTCTGAGGCAGAATGTTGTCTATATTATCATCTGTAGGCTGGTTGTTTTTTTTTTTCATTGTTGCAAGGGAGGGAGCAATCTAATAAGAGAATGGAAAACTACTGTGAGGCAACTACTAAGGTACTTAGTTTCCTCTTCTATCAAATGCGGCAGGAGGTTGGATTAGAGATTAGATGACCTCTCAGGTCTTGCCCAGTTTTAATTTATGATCCCATGGTACTCTTTGACGTCACATTCATCATCTACACAATTGGGGGCTAATGGCACTTTTATTCACTACATTGGAGAACTTGCCTTTAGAGGGAAGAACTTTATAAAGTGTTTAAAGTGAGCTACTATCAAGTGCTGCATTACAGAGGGAAATGGATTTTTTCTGGTCTTTTTTTTTTTTTTTAACTCAGTATCCATAATAAATATTTAAGTGGCATTTTCTAATCCATATCATCAACCCCTTTCATTTCTCATAGGCTGTTTTCTAAAGGATTAGTGAGTTGGTTGCTGCTGCCAAATTTCTTTCCGAAAACTTCTTAAGTGACAAATTCCCCAGCCTCAGAGGCTACAACAATTACATTCTATCTCTGTTGTTTATAAAGAACTCTGATTAGATCTCAAAGGTTTCTAGCCACTACCTTTAATTGGGAAATTATTTGCCTTTTTTCTGTATGGTCTGTTTGGTCTCTGTCCTTTTCTGGGCATCCTTTGCTTTTGTTACTTTTGTCTTGGATAGGAGAGGAAGTTATTGCAATTTAAATGTGAAGGAAGTTTTGTATCCTGTGTGACCAAAGGGTGTGAAATCTTCAGACTGTTCAATAGCTACAAAAATTCAACCTCAGGGAATAAATAAATGAATAATAGCATGTTCACCCATGCAGAACAGCCCAATTATGGGGAGAGCTGAGTATGACTGTGTAGCTTTAAGGTTTACCATTCTTTCATGGCAGTGTACCTGGGAAGGTGAATTTAGAGGGAAGCTCTGGAAAGCTTGACTAGTTTTAGATGCATGCTGAAAAATTAAAAAAAAAAGTTGACGAATGCATTTGTGGCCAGTGAGCTTTTAAAACAAAACTCCTTTGCTTTGTGTATATGAAACCATTTGACTTGTGGTTTGCTTTGTATTGCTGCTGAAAGAAGCTGCCAAAGATTTACTTAGTAGTCCACCTGTTTAACCACAGGCAGGATTAGGTCTACACAATTCAGGTTCAGTGACAGTCTATGTCTTAATCCTAGGGCTTTCCATGCAGAGAAACCATCTACACTGTTCTTGATGTAGCCATTTTTTTCTCTCCAGTTCCTTGCCTTGATAATTTTTGTTCCTTTCTGATGACTTTGCTTCCCAAAATTTATATAATTGAGAAACTCATAGCACATATACTACATCTTTAGATTATTTAAGGCTGTGTCTCACTGAGCCCTCTAATCTCCCAGTATCATCATTGGTAGAAACCTCCTATTTACCATTTTAATCCAATGATTACTCGAGGGAATATTTTCTTTTGCATCTTTTTCAGACTCAGGGGCTGAGCAATAATCAGCACCATCAGAGAAATGTAATAACTGAAGACTGAGCAGTTCTCCTTACTCTCCTTTATGACCTTACCATTGTGACTATGAAATGGTGAGACCATGTCAAATTTGCCTCATGATTGACACAAGACTGGGAATGAGATTTTAGTTAATATTGTTTGGTGATAGAATGGAGTTTCTAAAAGATATCACCATAGAATGCAATCATGGGGAGAAAATTTATCAGGATGCAGTTTAATAAAGATAAAGATGAAGTTTGCTATTTTGATTTAAAAAAAATTAGTGGTACAAGTACAGGATAGGGGAAGCCTGACTTAACTGTAGTATTTTTTTTCCCCCCAGTAGAGATTTTAGCTAACTATAGGCCCAGTGTAAATCAATACTGTGATATACCTACTAAAAAGATGAGTGAAGCTCTTAGGCCTGCTTAATAATGTTCTTACTTTCATTTGCCACAGTTAGACTACATTTGGAATACTATTCTGAGTTACTGACACCAAATTTTAAGAGGGATATTGGTAAGCCAGTACATGACCATTGTAGTAACGGTTCTTAACTTGTATTATATGAAGGAGGAGTGGTGATTTTCATGTAGACTAGAAGAGAGAAATGCTAAAGGAAGTCAGATTTTTTTTTATCCATTTAAAGGTCATCTTCTCTTCTTGCCTTCTACCTTATGCCGGAATCATTGGACCAAAAACCATGTCTTCAAGCACCTAACTCCTGCTTTGGCCCCCCTGAGTCCTGATTGGTGACTCAGAAGGCTCATCTCAGTAGCCCCTGCCACTATTGACATATTGCTTCTACTCCCCATCCTTGCCTAACTAGAGCTTTCCAATTTTATGACCACAGTCAAGTCAATAACTGCCATTTCTGCTTAAAACAGTCTATTACCCTCTGGGGTCACTCACCACCTCCACCTCTAATTTTCCAAACCAAAATATTTCTCCCTTTTATATGCTATTTCTATCATTATACTAATGATTTTTTTCTGTTATCTTTATATCCAGAGTTTATGATGTTTTGATTTATTTACTCATTCATTCCATTCATTTTCAGAAATTCTAGTAGTTACTCTAAAATGAAACAGTCTTCATTGTAATGGAAGAGAGCTGAGATTAGATGACTACCTGCCAGATATATTGTAGTAGTAATCCTTGCATTAGGTAGGATTATGTGATTTCTAATCTCACAATGCCTCATATTGGAAGGCATTTAGCAATAAATGAACTCTAATTCTTTGATTTAAAAAAAAGTGCATGAATTTCTTTGTTTGAACATTTCTTTTTAAAATAAGCTTTTATTGATATCTTTTGGTTTTTGCTAGCATCACTCCCCCTCCTAGACAGCTGTATTTTAAGGCAAAGTAAAGCAAAAATAATTTTAAAAGAGCAGCAATCATTATATTGAAAAAGGCCAAAAACACGTGAAATGTAGAATACTTGAGGAACTTTCATGTCGGAGAAAGGATGGTTGGGAGCATCTTCTAATTTCTCTTCTTTTGATCCATGCTTGTTCTTTATATTTTTGTAACATTCCCATTTGGGGTGTGTGTGTGTGTGTGTGTGTGTGTGTGTGTGTGTGTGTGTGTGTGTGTTAATCCTAAGACTTCCCATTCAGAGAAATCATCTACACTGTTCTTGGTGTAGCCATTTACATTGCTAGTGATTGTTTTCTTGCCTCTGCTTACTTTATTCTGCATCAGTTAATGTGAATCTTTCCATATTTCTCTGTATTTATCACATACATTATTTCTTACATCACAGCAATCTTTCATTTTATTTGTATAATACAATTTGCTTATTAGCCTTTCTCTGATTGATGGTTATCTGTGTTGTTTCCATTTCTTTACTATTACAAAAAGTGCTTCTATAAATATTTTGGTATATATGGGGACTTTCTTCTTATTCATGGCCTTCTTGGGATATAATCCTAGTAATGGAGTTTCCTAAGTCTAAATATTTTAGTCCCCTTAATTGCATAATTCCCAACTGCTATACAAAATTGCGGTGCTAATTCACAGTTCTACCTGTCTTCCCATAACACCTCCAACTTGATTATTGCCATTTTTGTCATCTCTACCAATTTGCAAGATGTGAGAAAAAACTGTGGGGTTGTTTTGACTTCTATTTCTCTCATTATTAGAGATTTGGAGCTTTCTTTCACTTGGTTGTAAATACTTAGCAACTCCTCTTTTGAGAACTGTTTATTCATATCCTTTGATCACTTATTTATTGGAAAATGACTATTGTTCTTTATGTATTTTTGTTAATTGTTTATATATGTTAGATACCAAACTCTTAAAATACAAAGATTTTTCCCATTTGACCACTTACTTTTTTATCCTAGGTGTATAATTTTTGTCTGTCCAGAAACTTTTCAATTTCGTGTAATCAAGGTCTTCTATTTTATCTTTTGTAATTGTCTCTTAATTGGTTATAAATATATTTCTTACACATATCTGTAAGTGGTATATGATCTGCTTCTATTTTAATTTTTTATAGTATGATCTTTAATATTAAAGTCATATATCCATTTAGAATGCATTGTGGAATATGGTGTAAGATGATGGTTATATAAATGTTTTTATTCCACTCACCTTACAAAGCTATACAGTCATCCAGTCATTCAACTAACACTAATGAAGAGAAATATAGAGAATGTATAAAATAAAATTTGTGCCCTAATATATCTCACAGTCTATTATGGAGATATGACACATGTACAGATTATTTTTGTACAATTAATGACCAAGTGCCTTGTAGAAGTGCTAATAAAGTCCCATTTGGATTCTTGTTAGACAGGTTGTGGTAGGGAGAATCATTACCAAGGGGACAGTGGTTTGGTAATTAGTTTTTATTAGTTTTTATGTGTAGGATTTCATAAAGTCTATGTATTTGCAAGGTAAACTGGTGATGGGGAGAGGGCATTCCATTCATAGGAATGGCTTCAGTTAAGGCAGAGAGATTAGAAAATGTATAGCATGTATAGGAGACGATGATCAGTATGGAATATCAGGTGGGCAAAGAGAGCTCTCACTATGAGATGAAGTTAGAAAGATTTTTTTTTTTTGCTTCTTTGTTGTTTTTTTACTGGACCTCTGATTTTGTTTTTTTAATTCCTAGTGAAGAAACTCCTCTTATGAATGTCTATCTTATAATGTAAATGGCTGCTTGAAAGCCTTTCCGTCTTTGAACAGCAGAAGCACCCTCTTCGAGGTGCCTCCCCAATCTGTACTCATATATTGAGCGTCCCAGAGAACAGTTATTCTCCCAAGTTTATACCTAGAACTATAGCTCAGTCTTATCTTTAATGACCCAGATCAAAAAGAAGGCATTTACTAAGATATGACCTGTTAAGAACAGTACCTACAAAATTTTGCCCCAGCCTTCCCACAAACCTTGAGCTGCACTCTCCCATAAGTACATGAAGCATCTGTGGAAAGACTGGACACAAATTTAGAGTACACTGGTAGTGTGTTTTATATGTAGGGAATACATGTGACCATGATGATTCAGGAATATAGGTCCCCATGCCTTTTTTCATGGAGTTCTGTTCCCTGCTTGGTGGTAGGAGAGTTCTTCTGCTCAGCTTCAAGAGCCTTTTCCTCTGTATCCTGATTCTCCACTGCCAAGTTTGATTGCCTCTTGAATCCATAATCTTCTTTCTTTACTGCTAGCAAAGGTCACACTCCCAAAAGCCATTTCCTTCCTTTATTGAGTTTTGGCTGCTGGCAGGGCTGTCAAGTCTAGCATTTTAAAGCCTACTGGAGATGACTAATCTTTAATCAGCCAGTGGCCAGCTGCCCTCCTAATTTCCTCAGAACACTTCTAAACACTACATAAAGGAATAACCAAGGCCTTGGCTCTTTTATTATTTTTATCCTCCCCTTTCTGTGATAGCATCAAGTGAACCAAGGTGTAAGGAGGGAAAGGACAATGATGGGGAAGGGGAGGCTGTACTAAGTCTCTCCCACCCCTGACCCTCATATCCCATTTACAGGATTAAGAAATTCTCGGTCCAGAAGCAAATACTTTGTACGCCAAGGAAATGAGTCTTCAGGAATGCAGTAGTATAGTAAGATTTTTCCCTAGGGATATATTCAGTTAGTATTAAATTGTTAGAGGGCCACATATGATTTACATATGTATGCATAGACTGTGTGGTCTGCTTTTGGCCAATTTTCAAGTTGAAGTTTTATTTTGCTCTGTTGAAAGTAGACGTTTATTGATTTTTTTTTTCTTATTCTGCATGACTTGCCATTAACACACTACTTGTAACTGATTCTTCACGCTTTCTGGCAGGAAAAGCCAAGAAGGCACAGAACTAAGGAATGGGAGAAATGAAGAGAGGGGATGGCTAGAAGCCTCAAAATAGCTGAATTTAGGGAATATTGCGCAGGTTTCTCACCTAGTTATGTTGTATAAGTTAGATAAATAGTTGAAATCAAACAGCAACTGTATGAAATGCTTTTGAGTCTTGGCTTTTACTGTGTTAGTAAACTGTAAATCTTCTCCTAACTCCCACTCATCTCCCTACTTCCACCCCTTTTAACTGTAGGAATGAGACAAGTTGCCAGGAAAAAGTTTCATTATGAAATCAGGAAAAAAAAAAGTCAATGTTCACTGACTGAGGTTTAACATTTAACTCTCACCTATCAGTTTGAGATAGTCAGTCCGAGATTCCTCCTATCTTACCTAGAAGTCCAACCTGGAGTATATAGGTGCATTCATACTCAATTACTTCATAATTAATGTGCCATGCCAAAACAATATTGCTTTTGAGAAGAGTTGCTTATTTTTTGAATGATCCTGATATAATCACTCCAGTGATTCCCAGGAATTCAGTTGCTTTTAGAATATGTCTTTCTGTTTTCCCTCCACCCTGTAAAACTATTTAATCCTAGCAACATTGTTGTATATCCCAATGGGAATGCTTGGTTTCAAAGAAATGAATATTTTTGGCCTTTAGGAAAGTATTTGGTTTCAGTACATGTGCCTATTGAAACCTTTAAATTTTTTAATTAATGTATTCTATTCTACCACCAGTTATTAAGCACCTACTGTGTGTATGGCACAATATTAGGCACTAGGTCTACAAAGATAAAAAAGGAAATTATTTCTGCTTCCAAAGAACTTAACATTCTGAGGTGGGAGTGTGTCATGTACACTGATAAGTAAATATAAAGTAATTTCATGGAGAGAAAATTGCAAACCAGAGGTATCAGGCCCTATGTTGGAGATGAAATGTGAGCTGTTCTTTGGAAGAACCTAGAAAATCTGTGATGGTGGGGTGAGGGCTTCTCTTGTCCAAAAACATATTTTACAGTTGAGGAAAATGAGTCCCAGAGACATTTAAAGAGTTGCTCAGTATTACACAGGGAATAAATACGAGAGATAGATTTGAAGCTAGGTGTTTTGACTACTAAGTAGTAGTATTTCTGCTGTATCATGATACTTCTCCTAGTCAATTATGATACTAGACAGAATGAGCAAATAGATCAGGGGTGGGAACCCTGCAGCCTTGAGGCCACACACCTCTAGGTCCTCAAGGGTAGCCCTTTGACTGAATCCAGACTTCATGGAACAAATCCCCTTAATAAAAGGATTTGTTCTGTAAAACTTGGACTCAGTCAAAGGGCTGCACCTGAGGACCTGGGAGGCCACATGCGGCCTCAAGGCCACAGGTGCCCCACCCTGATAGATGGATGACATGGTTGCCAGGACTGCATTAAGGTTCAAAGTTGATACTACTGTATGTCTCATAGAAGGAACATTTCGATCTTGACCTTTTTTCATTGTTACTATTTAAGAAACAATATAGCATAGTTGTATTATCTTCTCCATTAGGCTAGTGGATCCCTGAATTATAAAAACCTTTAAGAAACAAGTTTGTTTTTTTAATCTAGATTTGATTCACTGAAAATATTCATATTGCTAATAGCACCATGTGTAATTAGAGGCTTTAAAATGTGTGGTGCTCTTTCATACTGGAAATCATACTACCAGAAGACATCTGGTCTCTGACTTTCTTCACAATTTTAAACCCCATCAAATCTCCTCCTTTATCTCAGGTTCTTTCTGCCAGTCAGCCTTTTCCTACTGAGGCAGAAATGAGCATGATGTAAGGAAAACTTTCTTAAGAATTAGATTTCTCCAAAAGTGGAATGGGCCTCCTCAGGAGGTAGAAGGTTCCGTGTCACTGGAGGTCTTCAAGCAAAGTCTACAAAGTTCTTGAAGGATTTCATGTTCATGTACATGGGCAGGATTGAGATACCTGTCTACTGACTGACCTTTCCAATTTTAGATCGTAATTACAAAATCTGTCATTCTGGAGTAGAGTGAGAAAAACTTATTAGGAGACACTTGCAATTTTTCAGGTTGGTAGTAGGTAATAAGAGCATCTACCAGGATAGTGCCTATGAGAATAGACAGGAGGGTGACAGATTCAAGTCAGAGTATAGAAAGAACTTTCTAACAATTAGAGCTTTCCAGGAATGGAATGTGTTGCTTTCAGAAGCACTGTGGTCTCGACCTTCAACGGAACTTATGCACTTAACTAAATGTAAATGACAGAAAGGAGAAAGGTAGCTAATATCCACAGCCAGAGTTTGTTTATGCAGCAATTATGAAATATGTTTATTCCTTTCAAATTTCAAGTGTTGGGGGGCGGAGCCAAGATGGCAGCATAGCAGCAGCAACATATCGCAGCTCTCACATAGCCACCCCAAAATACCCATAAAATATGACTCTAAACTAATCCTAGAACTCCAAAACGCACACAAATATACCTTCCACTAGAGTCAGCTTGGCTATGAGGAACCATATCAGCAGTGCGAACCAAAACCAGCCTGGCCTGAAGCCACGGCTGTGCCCCGGGGGCGGCTGGACTGGAGGAGCGGAGGAGCCTCTCTGGTGAGCGGATTAGCGGCAGCTGCGAGCAGCGTTCAGAACTAGGTCAGTGGAACTTGAGAAATCGGGGGAGAAAAGCGTCTGGCTGAAAGGCCTCCAAGGTGGGAAAGCGAAAGGCAGAGGTTTTGCACCCACCTCTGCATTGCAGCTTCCGGCCTGCAGACAGCAGGGGGACTAAGCGATTGTTCAGAGGCCAAGCGCTCTCGCGTTGAGCGGCCTGGATCCGGATCACAGTCTTGGGCTTTCGGTTCTGCAGTCTTCATTATCCAGTGAGCCGGAAGTAAGTAGGAAGGGACCGAGCACCTTCCTGAGAGCTACGGCAACCAGGAAGGACCCCAGCGATTTGGGACAGAGCTTTCCCTTCTGCAAGCAGAGCCCCATAGAGATTAAAAAAAAAAAATCACGGACTGACCAACCATGAGTAAGAATAAGCATAAGAAGCAAAGTAAGAACAGCTCCCAAACCCTAGATTCCTTCTTTGGGGAAAAGAAGGATCATGGCAAAGAGAGGGAGGAGGAGAGTGCAGCCAGAGCACCCCCACCAGGGGCTTCCAATAAACATGAAGAATGCCTTAAAGCTAGAGATGAGCTGAAGAAGGATTTTCAAAAACAAATAAGAGAA
>JAQQSV010014403.1:0-12297 GCA_028646515.1 Pseudochirops corinnae
TTCTTGTTTATTGTATTTGAGTGTCAAATTTTCTATTCAACTCTGTTTTTTTCATCAAGAATGCTTGAAAGTGATCTATTTCATTGAGTGATCATATTTTCCCCTGAAACGTTATACTCAGTGCTGCTGGGTAGGTGATTCTTGGTTTTAATCCTAGCTTCTTTGACCTCTGTAATATCATATTCCAAGCCCTTCAATCCCTTAATGTAGAAGTTGTTACATCTTGTGTTATCCTGATTGTGTTTCCACAATATTCAAATTGTTTCTTCTGGGCTGCTTGTAATATTTTCTCCTTGATCTGAGAACTCTGGAGCCTAAATATAATATTCGTAGGAGTTTTCTCTTTTGTATCTTTTTCAAGAGGGGATTGGTGAATTCTTTCAATTTCTATTTTGCCCTCTAGTTCTAAAATATCAGGGGAATTTTCCTTGAGAAGTTCTTGAAGGGTGGTTTCTAGGTTCTTTTCTTGATCATGGCTCTCAGGTAATCCAATAATTTTTAAATGATCTCTCCTGGATCTATTTTCCAGGTCAGTGGTTTTTCCAATGAGCTATTTCACGTTGCTTTCTATGTTTCAATTTGTTTGTATCTGTTTAATAGTATCTTAATTTGTCATAAAGTCATTAGCTTCTATTTCCTCCAATCTAATTCTGAAGCAAGTATTCTCTTCAATGAGCTTTTGAAATTATTTTTTCCTGTGGAAAATTTAGCTTGTTAAGTCATTATTTTCCTCATTGGCTTTTTTGGCCTCTTTCCATTTGAGTTAATCTATTTGTTAAGGTGTTATTTTCTTCAGTCAGGTTGTTGACTCTCTTATAACAGTTTTCTTGCATCATTCTCATTTCTCTTCCTATTTTTTCTTCTACTTCTCTTACTTGATTTTCAAAATCATTCTTGAGCTCCCCCATGGCCTGTAACCAGTTAAAATTTTTCTTGGAAGCTTTTGTTGCAAGAATTCTGATTTCATTGTCTTCCTCCCATTCCATGCTTTGATCCTTTTTGTCCCCAAAAAAGGAATATAAAGTTGGATTGCTGTGCTTGCTTTGCTTCCTTTAATTGCTCGTGTTGCAACTCAATTACTTGACTTTTGACCTCTTTGCCACAGTAGAACTCTGCTTCCAGAGGGGAGAGCTTTGTCTCCAATCACTGGGGGTTTTGCAGCTGCTGGAGCTATTAGCAGGGTGCTTTCTCTATAGCACCCACACTCTGGCTCACTGGTTATACACCTCAGGACCACCACCCAAGATTGTGATCAAATTCCAGTCAGGTTAAAGCAGGAACAATTACCCTCTCAATGTTTGCTTCCCCCCCCCACCCCCCACCATGATCTGCAGGCCAGGAGTTCTGAAGCATCCATGTGCAGGCAGCTGCAGGGCCACTAAACCTCTGCCAGTTCTATCTCTGGGGGCAGGGGCTGGACCTGCTTCTCAGTCCTCCTCCTCCCCCCTCCCCCCAGTTTCAACAGAGTTCTACACTGACCTCACTTTTTGTTTGTCATTTATGGGTTGATAATTCTGGAAACCACCACTGCTGCTGGTCATCCAGTCTCCCAAAGTTCACTGCAGCCACTGATTGGGACTGCCCTGGGGCCAAAATTGCTTGCTCACAGGGGGCTGGGTTCAGCTCCCAGGGTGCTGTGATGAACCCTTCTTGTTAACCTGCTGTGCTGTCTTAAGCAGAAGATTTGTTTCTCTCTATCACTTCGTGATAGATATATTCAATCTATATTAATTCAATCTATATTCTGTAACTCTAAATTTTTTTAGAGTCATATTTTATAGGTATTTAAGGTGGCTATGGGGGGAGCCACAGAGTTTTCCTGCTTCTATGCTGCCATCTTGCTCTTAGTTACCTTTTAAAATTTCAGTTATATTCATTTTTGGTTCATCATTTGGTATTTTCTCTTTTTTGAGAGAGACTTTAAAAATTATTTCTTTAGACCTTTAAAAATGGTATTTTTTCATGCAAACTTGTATGTATATTTGGTCTTCTAATTTCATTTTATTTATATTTACTTCCTCATAGGGCATAATATCTAGTGAGATATTTAAAGTCTAAATGTGAGCTCTAAACTTAAAACTAGAACATTAAAAAAATTTAGAAAAACAATTTCAAGTTCCATCTATTTGTTTATCTCCTCTAGATTTTATCAATAAATTCTCTTGGTTGAATCTTACTCCAAGCTTTCTGCAAATTCATTTTCCCCTTCAGACATTTGAATAGTCTGTTAAGTAACAGTAGTTTATGACATTTCTCTATCCTTCTCTCTAAAGCTTGAGAAGTGAGTGTTTATTCTATATTTGTACTGTCTGAACTTTTATGCCTTTGGTGGTTACTGTGATTTTTTGTCCAATACACTGTAAGAACTGAAATTCCAATTTCATTAGTATGAATAATTTTCTGGTGAAGAAATTCTACCAGTGCAAGTCTACATATCCTCTACAATATTTAGTTTTAAAGGGTTGCCTGGGTCACTGAGATGTTAAGTGACTGTACTATACGTCAAGCAGTCATTATGTATCAAAGGTGGAACTTGAATACAAATCTTTTTGTTTTTGACACAACTCTCTCTTCTATATCAGACAATCTCTCATCTCATTTTAATCGGTTTGCATTACTTCAACTTTGAGAAATGCTGATAATCAAAGTCAATGTTTCAGTTTTTATGCACTTTCTATGTTTCAGAGTCCAGAGTTTGTTTGAATATTCAGGCCAGAATGTTGTAATTGCCTACTCTAATTTCTCTATATTTTTTAGCAGCAAGGTTGCACAATGAATAGAACACTGGATGTGGAAGGAAGAATATCCCGTGAGAATAATGTGATTCCTGAATTAGCTTTCAAAGTCCATATATTCTAATCTATTTTTATTGAAATTGTAAAGATAACCAAATATATTATTTCAGTATTATTGTCTTTTATCTTTGCTTTAGGAATATTTATTGCATCATGTTTTTAGTTCAATCTATATTATTTTGTTGATCTTATTTCTTTTAATTCATTTTTTAAATTTTCTTTTCATTTCTAAATTCTCTCCCCTCCCCCTCCCCTCTTTCACCCACCCTTTGAGAAAGAAGGCAATATATGATGTATATTACACATATGAAGTTGGGTAAAATATATTTCCACATTAGCCATGTTGGCAAAAAGAAAGAGAAAAAATATTTCAATTTGTACAGATTCCATTCGATTTCTATGCGGAGATGGATAGCATTTCTTATCATGATTCCAATGAGAGCAATGTTCAAATATCATCTGCCACCACCACCCAAATACATATTTAAATATTATCCCATCATAGTCAACTCATATCTGAGCCCTTTGTCTCTGTGTACTCCTTCTGCCTGCCCTGATAATGATAAAATTCTGATAAGTATTATCTTCTAAGTAAGAATGCAAATACTTTCACCTTGTTGAATTCCCTATGATTTCTCTTTTCTGTTTACTGTTTTCTGTTTCTCTTTAGTCTCATGTTTGAAAGTCAAATTTTCTATTCAGCTCTTGTCTTTTCATCAGGAATGCTTGAAATTACTCTACTTCAATAAATATCCATTTTTCCTTGGAAATATTATATTCAGTTTTTCTGACTGGGTGATTCTTGGTTGCAATCTTAGATCTTTGACCCTCTGAAGTATCACATTCCAAACTCTCTGACCATTTAATTTAGAAGTGACTACATCTTATGTTATTGCTAGCTCCATATTTGATTTTTTTTTTTTCAAATGCTTTCAGTATTTTTTCCCTTGACCTGGGAGTTCTGGAATTTGGCAATAATATTCCTAGGAGTTTTCATTTTGAGATCTCTTTTAGTATGTTGTCAGTGGATTCTCTCCATTTCTATTTTAACTTCTGGTTCAAGGATTATCAAAGCAATATTCCTTGATAATTTCTTGAAATATAATGTATAGGTTTTTTTTAATCATAGCTTTCAGGTAATCCAATAATTCTTTAAGTATCTCTCTTTGATCTATTTTCTATATTAGTTGTTTTTTTTCAATGATTTGTTTCACATTTTCTTCTATTTTTTTCATTCTTTTGATTTTGTTTTATTGACATTTGATGTCTCGTGAAGTTATTAGCTTCCACTAGGCAAATTTTCTAATTTTTAAGAAATTATTTTCTTTCATGAACTTTTGTATCTCTTCTTCCTTTTGGTCAATTCCACATTTTTGGGAGTTTTCCTCACCAGTGAATTTTTGTGTATCTTTCCCCCATTTGGTCAATTTTGCTTCTTAAGACATTTTTCTCTTCAGTGGGTTTTTGTGGCTGTTCTACCATTTGACCTTTTTTTCCTCTTTTTTTAAGGTATTGTTTTGTTTCCTTTACCAAGCTATAGCTTCTTTTTTATGTTTTTCTTGCATCACTCTTATTTCTTTTCACATTTTTTTCTTTTTCCTCTTTTGATTTTTAAATGGCTTTTTGAACTCTTCCAGAAATTCTTTTTAGAGGTTTTGTACATAGCTGTTTTACATTGCTGTCTTTTTGTTTTAATTTTTTGTTATTTGCTCAGTTTTGTGGTCTATTTCTTGACTTTTAACTTCATTTTATAGTTGGACTTTGCTCTAGAATAAGTTTTAGGGTTTTCTGTGCTGATGTTTTCAGAGCTAGTTCTAGGAGTCTGTAAACTTTCAGTTCTTCTAAGGTGGTATGATTTAAGGAGAGGTATGGTCATTGCTCTTCTGATATGTGCTCTCTTCTCAGTGACCACAAGAATATTTTTCAACACTGAAAATGTTTCCAGGAAATCCATTTCTGCTAGTGCTCTTCCTCATTCTGGGACTGTGACCCAGAACAGCATAAGGTCAATGGAATAGAGTCTTATTCCAATTGCCAGGAATAGGGCTCCCATAATCTCCTTCTGACCACTTGTCTGACTTCCTTATTGTTTATGAGCTGATATCTCTGGAAACCACCATTGCCAATTCATTTGCCCCCAAGGCTTAATGATGGCTTACAAAGGTACAGACTGAACTGGAAAGTCTTCCATTTTCATCCCAGAGAGACAGACTTTCATGTTGTACTTTCATATGTACTATGAACTAGTGTACCAATTTTTCCTAAATCTCTTCTAGCAATTGTCATTTTTCTTTTTCTGTTATTTTCATCAATCTGATGGGTGTGAGAAAGTACTTCTGAGTTGTTTTCATTTGCATTTCTTTATTCAGAACATCTTCTCATATGACTCTTGATGTCTGTGAATTTTTCTTCTGAAATCTACCAGTTTATATCCTTTAGCCATTTAGCAATTGGTTATTAGCAACTATTTTTAATAGATTTGGCATTGTATTTTTGAGAAATATGATTTTTATCATGGAAACTTGCTGTAAATCCCTGTGGCCCTCCCCTCCTAACCCTCCAAATAATTTTCCCATTTTTCTTCTCATTTTGGTTGCATGGTCTTTGTGCAACAATATCCTTACTTTTATGAAATTAAAATTATTCTTTTTTAATTCCATGGATATTTTTATTCCTTGTTTGGCCATGAATTCTCCCCCATCCATAGATTCGATAGGTAATTTCTTCTATGTAATGCCCAATTTGCTTGTGATATCATCCATTTTGTATAATGTACCTATTCTGAGCTTATATGGTATATGATATTGGTCTGTATCTAATTCTGCTAAACTACTTTACGGTTTTCTTAGCACTTTTTGTTAAATAGTGAGCTCTTACACCAAAAGCTTGGATTTTTGGGCTTATAAAACACTAGATTACCATGGTCATTTGTTGCAGTACATTGTGTTCCTAATCTTTTCTACTGATCCACCACTCTATTTCTTAGCCAGGAGCATATTATTTTCATGATTACTCATTTGAAATATAGTTAGAAATCTGATATTGTTAGACCTCTTTCTCATTTTTTTTCTTTTATTTACTTGATATTCTTGACTCTTTGTTCCTCTAGGTGAATTATATTACTATTTTTTGTAGCTCTGTGAAGTAATACCTTGGTAGTTTAACAGGTTTAGCACAGAAAACTTAAAATAATCTAGGTAATATTGTCATTTTGTTATATTACTCAGTCTACTCATGAAGAAAAATATTTATGCAATTATATATGTAGCTGTCTTTATTAGTGTGAAGAATGTTTTGTGTTTGTATGGTTGCTGTGTAAGTATTGGCAAATAGACTCCCAAGTACATTACAGCATCTGCAGTTATTTTATATGAATATACTCTATCTATTCCTATAACCTTCTCTGTCACTTTGTTGGGAATATATGGAAATGCTGATGATCCATGTGAGTTTATTTTATATCTGGTAATTTTCTTAAATTTTTAATTGTGGGGTTTCTTTTTTTAGATAAATGTTTAGACTTCTCTAAGAATACTATCATATTATCTACAAAAAAATGATAATGTTTTCCTAGGTTTATTGTTTCAGTTTATTTTTCTAATCTTATTGATGGAGATAGCATTTCTAGCACATTATTTAATAATGATGATTATAATTGGCATTCTTATTTTGCTCCTGATCTTATTGGGAAGGCTTCTACTTTATCCCCATTGCAGAAAATGCTTGCTCTTGCTTTTAAATAGATACTGCTTATAATTTTAAGAAAACTGTCTCATATCTTTAATAGGAATGGGTGTTGTATTTTGTCAAAAGTTTTTTTCTGCATCTATTGTTATAATTGCTTTCTCATTTTTTTTTTGTTTGTTTTGCTAATATAGTCAATTATGCTCATAGATTTCCTAATATTGAACCAGTCTTGAATTCTTGGTATGATCCAACTTGGTCGTGGTATCTGACCTTTGTGATATCTTGCTCTTGTCTCCATGTTGATATTTTATTTAAAAAATTTATATCAATGTTCAGTTGAGGAATTAGTTGATGATTTTTTTTCTCTATTTTTGCTCTGTCTGATTTAGGTATCAAAATCATATTTGTGTCCTAAAAGCAATTTGGTAGAATTTCTTTTTTTTAATCTTTCAAACAGTTCATATAATATTAGAATGGTTCTTTAAATGCTGGGTAATATTCACTTTTAAATCCATCTTGTCCTTGTGTTTTGTTCTCAGGTAGTACATTTATGGCTTATTCAATTGCTTTTTTTTCTTATTCTGGTATTGTGTAAATACTCTAATTCCTCTTCTGTTAATCTGGGTAATTTATGTTTTTATAAATATTCATCTATTTCATTTAAATTGCCATTTTTATTGATATCAAGTTGAACAAAAAGCCTTCTACTAATTGCTTTAATTTTGTCATCATTGGTGGTGCATTTACCCTTTTCATTTCTTTGCTACTATTCATTTTTTTAAATAAAATTAGTTAATGATGTGTCTGTTTTATCATTTTTTCTTTTTTTTTTCATAAAACCAATTGCTGTTTTCATTCATTAGTTCAGCATCTTTTTTTAACTTACAGGTTGTTGGGTTTTTTGTTTTTTTAGTCTTTCTTTTGATTTTTCGAATTTCTATTTTGGTGTTTAATCGGAGATTATTTTTTTTTCCTAGTTTCATTGCTAATTTACTGAGCTGCTCTTTTTCTCTCTTATTGATGTAATCATTTAGAAATATAAGTCTTCCCCTAAGTACTGTTTTGTCTCTATTGCAACATTTTGGTCATTTTGTCTTAATGTTGTCATCACATTTGGTTTAATTTAAATTGGTGGTTTCCATGACTTGTTTTTTGACTCACTCGTTCTTTAGAATTAGTTCTCAATTTTAATCTATATTTCAATGATATTTATTTAATATAAGTTTATTGTACCATGTTCTGAAAAGGGTATGTTTGATATTTCTGTTCTTTTGCCTGTGTTTTCAAGGTTTTTGTCCCCTAATATATAGTCAATCTTTGTAAAGGTATTACATATTGCTGTAAAATCGATATACTCCTTTCAACTTATTTTTAATGTTTTCCAGAGGTGTATCATATCTAGCTTTTCTAAAATTCTATTTGTCTCCTTAACTTCTTTTTTTGCTTGTTTGTTTTATGAATAAATTTATGTAGGTCTGAGAAGGAAAAGTTGAGCTTTAAAATTGGGCTCTGCTCACCTTAGGAAGGACGACTGACTTGAACTTCTATGTCATGTTTTTGTTTTTTTGTCTTTTTCCTTTCTCCTTCTCTTTCTGCTTTTCTGCAGGTTTTTGGTGCCTACAATTTGGTGTGTTTTGGGAAGATGTCTGGTCATTGAATTCCTGGTCTTCAATCTGCTCTTTTTAGGTAGGTCTACTGATCCTACATGATTATAATTGCTCTTCTCTATCCTGTGATCAAAACCTGGAATAGGGCAATCAGTGACAGTAAACCCTGAAACTCTGATTTAGAACTGGATGATGGGTAACATTTTCCTGATGACATCCATTCATGTTGCCAGTTCCAGTATAGTGGTTTCCAAGTTTCTTTTCCTGACTAGGTCTTTAGTCCTCTGACATTCCTGGGCACTGATGCTATTTCTATAACACTGTAGTGGCTGCCTGTTATAGCCACCACCTGATGACACTTTTGCTGCACTATGCTCTTAAGTAGCCCCCACCTCCCAGTGTTCACAGACATCACTTTATGCCTTCTTAAGCCACCCTGGACTGGACAAATGAATCATCCTGCCCTTTTCTTGGCTTTCTTACTCAGAATGCTGTGTAGTGTTTTCTGTGAGTTAAAATAAATTTTCTAAAATAACAAGAAAATGAGGATTTAGTGATTTAATTTGCAAACCTAACATTTGCATACCAAACCAGGGCATCTGACTTTTCAGACATCATAGACAAGGAGTGATTTACACAGCTGATTTTTATTGCAGAAGAGAGGAATGGAAATATTACAGAAATTTTTTTTGAACATAATTCAATTGGAAACGACAGGTCATCTGACTAATATGCTTGTCCCAGGCTTTCTTAACCTAACAGTAACATCTGGATGTTAATGTGAGATTAGCCCCCAGAAGTCCTTGCCCTAAAGGTGATGATTTTTTGTAACCAGAAAAGATCATTGTAACCAAAAAAGAAAGAGGAGACTTGTGGCATTCTAGCTACCAATTGTAGAAGATTCCATTACTCACCTGGGGTAGGGGTGGAAGGAAGTTATATACAAAGACTGGAAAGATAAACTTAACCTTTGGCTAACCCCTATTTCTCCAAATGCCAGAAAGTGGAACTTAGCCCTTAGGCAACCCCATTTTCTCCAGATGCCAGAAAAGAGAACTTAGCCTTTTAAAAGAGTCTTACAGCCCTTATTATTTTCCTCCTACAAAAAAAGATGTCTTAACCTATATTATCTGCTACTAAATGATAAATTTTTATCTATCTATTCACTAAATCTACAGACAATTTAGACTTAAGGGACTATCTGTGTTAATCTGGCTTTGCTTTTAGGGGTAACTTTTCCTAAAGAAGGGAGTTTAATCCTATATTCAAACTAAAAATAAATCAAGGTAATCAATAATAACTTATTTCCTTTCCATATGTTTATTTTATTACAAGACAGGTTTTGGTAGGAGATATTTGGAAGTTGTGCTTGAACTTTATCATCTTGACCACACTGCCACATTCCTTTTATTAATTTCTTAGACTTTACAATCAATCTCCATATTTTTGCTGCTATTCTATACTGGTATCTAGTATTCTAGTTGTAGTTACTGTATAATTATTCTTTTGTCTTGAAGATTTCTTTTAATAGTCTCGTGTGTGTATGTATGTATATAAATATATATGTATATAGCTATAGGTATAGATAAGTTTCATTCTTTGGAACTTTTCCTTTTTCATTTTCTCAGGTTTTCTGGCAATATTTCTGGGACATGGCTTTTTTTCTCTTTAATTGACTGGCTTTTCAGTCATTTGTTAGATTTCTAGTATTTGCATACCAAATGTTTTGAGGTGATGGGGAAACAACACTTATATGCAATCTCTTCCTTTTTCATTTTGCCAAAAATCTCTTAAATTTGGAAGACTAAAGCATGTTTTGCAATCATTCAATATTTTAAGAAAATAATGACAGAAAATTATAATCATCTAACTCAATCAGATAAAATATGGACTCTACATTCCCAGAAATATTTAAGAAAATAGAGAGCTACTTATCCTAGAGGAATTAGACATTCATCTATATGAAGGCAGATGGCCAAACCACATGTTTGGTTCAAGACCCTCCATTCTATCACTCTATTTTCAAATGTCTATGAATTATAGGTGACTATGTTTTATAAATTATTCAAAATTACCACAATTTGAATGTGAATATGTAGAAAACATGGTATATTAAGTGTTTTTTAATTAATTTTATTAATTTCTCAACATTTGCATGTTTATCTTTCTATATTCTCTGGGACTTATTAATGAATAATTTTTCCATGTTTTGACTATGTCAATAACTATTGACTAGAATGCAATGCCAAAAAAGGAGTATATGTAATATATTTATGTATGTTCGTATAATATATACATATATATGTATATATACACATACATACACATATACATATATACATATATATATATGTGTGTGTGTGCATATATATATATATATATATATATATATATATATATATATATATATAATACACAGGTATATTGACCTAAATGATTTGATATCGTTTAATACTTATGCTGTTATTATTCTACATCTATTAACCTTGTGCTATTGGTTCTTTTTCCCACAACTTTATTTCAGAACCATTTTTGATCACAATTTCCCATTAGTAAATCCCTCCTTGCTGCTTTTAGTAAACATTAATTTAACAAAAAAAGTACCTTTTTCCTGGAACAACATAGGAGATTATCATGTGAAATTGATGATGTCTAATAAAACTTCCCTATAAGGAAATTTCTTCTTCCTCTACATTAAAGATGGGAAATGTAAAATCAAAGATATTGTCTTTCAAACTGAAGTGAAAACTTCTGGTGAAACAGAGTTTAAGAAACCAGGCTTTCCTGTATTATCCCTGCCACAATTTTGGTCCTTGTCTATCAGCTCATTTGACTCCTCACATTGAAGCAACTTTGACTTTAGAATCTCCTTTAAATTAGTCTTTCAATTAGTTTGTTTTACTCCTAGATAAAAAGCGTATGCCTATAAAAGTCCAGATCTGCAATATATTTTTCAAAAGACAATCATAAGAATGTCTCTCATGCTTAATTTGTTCTCACAGCTCTTACAATTCAGCCCTCTCCTTTTATGTGTTTGTATGATTCTCCTTCATTTCATACAAATTCAATAATCTACCCAAGATGTTTAAGACCTCCAATTAGGTATATTAACTTAAATGATTTTTACTATAGCATTTATGTTATTAATCTATTATTTCTCCCTCTCCACATGGTCTGCCTACATAGGCTTTGTCACATTAAAAATAACATGAGTGATTCTATTTTGTCTTTATCCACAGTTTTGTGAAGCTGGGTTGCTTCTGATTTTTGAGAAGTCATAAGATTACTCTCCCTCCCAAAGATCACTTAAGGAATGTCACAAAACTCTCTTTCTCACCTCACTGTCTCTGCATGTCCTCCATCAATGAAAGATCAAATGTTTCAATCTTTATAATTCTGTTTTTCCTATTTTTGACAATCTCCAAATTGTTTATTAACTGGTAGAAATCAAGTTTCTTGGTCTTTGGTTTATGAAGGGTCTTGGACCTATTTGTGTTGCAACTGCATGCATTGTTAAATAAATCTTTTTTTTTTTTTGGATGAAACTCAGTTTTCAGACAAATATTCTCTAAGATATCTTTCTACTTTTAATATGTGCATATGCCATTAATGAAAAAATTGTATGACACAGTTGTAGATATCAAAGCACTCTTCATTGCTATTTAGATCACATGCAATTTTCAATGTCATGATTGGAATCCAATTAGCATTTCTAGAAAAATATTAGTTTTCTTTACTTTTCTCTTTTCTTTCTTCTTCCCTTTATTTTTCTTTTTGAAAGGAATGAGAATTGAATTTTCATTTGCAATTTTTTAAAAATTTGAATAGTTTGGAATTATTGAAAGTACAAAATAACTTCCCAGAATGAAATTGGTCATAATTTAACAGATGGAAAGTATTTGTTATGATATGACAGTCAAGCCTCAATCAGTTGCCTGAGTGGTCATACCACCAGCTTGCTAGGCCTATTCTCTTTCAGTTTTATCATTTAGTGATCTCATCTCCCTTGGGTTCTATTATCTCTATGCAGATGGTTTCCAGATCTACTTGTCCTTCTTTTTTTTTTTTAATTTTATTATAGTTTGCTTCATTCATTTCCACAAGATTTTGAGTTACATATTTTCTCCCCCTCTTTTCCCCACCCACCGACCCAAAACAGCCATCCCAGTGTGTCCCCCCTCTCCCAGTCTATTCTCTCCTATGTCACT
>JAQQSV010014404.1:0-12297 GCA_028646515.1 Pseudochirops corinnae
AAACAAGAGCTAGAGAGCATTACAAAATGTAGAATAGATAATTTTGGTCAGCTTAAATTAAAAACCTTTCTGAAATTGAGAGGTGGGAGAGGAATAGAATGAGAGGAGACAGGGAGAGACAGAATGGGGTTAATCATCTCATATAGAAGAGCCAAGGGATAACTGTTACAATGGAGGAGAAGAACAGGAAGGCAAAAGGGAATGGGTCTACCTTACTCTCACTGAATTTGGCTTAGGGAAGGAATCCTATACACTCTAAATTGGGTATCTTGTCCTACAGGAGAGTGGGGGGGAGGGGAGATGATGGAGGGGAGGGCAGGTTGGGGGGTAGGTTTGTTAGAAGCACCCATTTTTGTAAAGGGACAGGGACAAAGTAGAGAAAAGAACAAGTGGGGGGGAGGGATAGGATGGAGGGAAATATAGTCAGTCTTTCACAATATGTTCATTGTAGAGATGTTTTGCATAACTACACATATAGGGCCTGTATTGAATTGCTTGTCTTCCCAGTGGGGGTGGGTGATGAGGGAGAAAGGGAAAGAATCTAGAATTTAAAGTTTTTAAATTAAATGTTATATATATAAATATATATATATATATATATACACACACACACATACATATATTTATTATTATTATTATTTACATGCAACTGGGAAATAAGATATACAGACACTGGGGTAAGGAGATCCCTCATGCCCTGCCAGAAAGTGAGAGGGGTGATAGGGGAGGATATAGGAGAGAGCAGATTGGGGTATCTCTGTTTTGGGGTGGTAGGTAGGAGAAAGACAGGGAGAAAATTTGTAACTCAAAATCTTGTGGAAATGAATGATGTAAACTAAAAATAAACAAAAGTTAATTAAAAGAAAAAAAATTAAGATCTTTTGTACAAAGAAAACCAATGCAACTAAGATGATAAGGAAAGAAGAAAGTTAGGAAGCAATCTTTATAGCAAGTGTCACTGATAAAGACCTTATTTCTCAAATATATAGAGAAGTGAGTCAAATTCATAAGAATACAAGCTATTGTCAAAGGATATGAACAAGAAGTTTTCAGATGAAGCAATCAAAGCTACCTATAGGCAATTTCACTTTCAATTAGAGAAATGCAAATTAAAACATCTCTGAAATATTACCTCATATCTATCAGATTGGATAATATGACAAAAAAGGAAAATGATAAATGTTGGAGAGGATGTGGGAAATTTGGGACACTGATACACTGTTGGCTGAGTTGTGAAATGATCTAACCTTTCTGGAGAACAGTTTGGAACTATACCTAAAGGGCAACCAAACTGTCCATACCCTTTGTACCAGAAATGACAGTACTAAGTTTGCTCATAAAAAGAGATCATAAAAGAGATCATCAAAAAGGAAAAAGGCCTATATGTACAAAAATATTTATAGCAACCCTTTTCATGGTGGCAAAATATCGAAAATTGAGGAGATGTCTTTCAATTGGAGAAAGACTGAACAATCTGTGATATAAGAATATAATGGAATACTATTGTTCACTAAGAAATGATGAACAGACAGATTTCAGGAAAAAAAAAAAGCAAGAACTTGGAAACACTTATATGAACTGATGCAAAGTGAAATGAGCAGAATCAGGAAAACATTGTACACAGTGTCAGCAACATTGTGTGATGATCAACTATGAATGACTCGGCTTTTCTCAGCAACATAATGATCCAAGACAAGTACAAAGCACTCATGAAGGAAAATACTATACACATCAAGAAAAAGAACTGATGGACTCCAATGCAGATCAAAATATACTCTTTCCACTCTGTTCTTTTTTGTGTTTTTTTCCCCTTTGGATCTGTTTCTTCTTTCACAGCTGCGACTGATGTGGAAATTTGTTTGACATCACAACATATGTATAACATATCAAGTAACCTACCATTTTAGGAAGTGGGGAGGTGAAGGAGGGAGGGAGAAAAATTTGGAACTCAAAATCTTATAAAAATGAGTGCTAAAAATGATTTTTGCATGTAATTGGGAAAAATAAAATATATTTTGAAATAGAAAAAAAAAAAACCCTTACATTCCATAACAATTTTACCAAGATAGCTTTTGTTTCATGGAAATGAGTAGGTTTAGGAGTCTGTATACATAATAGGCAAATGTCTTAACATGTGGATTTTAAGTAAGATACTCTTTCTTTGAGAGCATTGAATTACCATACTGAGTAAACATGACTAGCAATTTCTAGTGATTGAAGAGAACTCCAAAGTGTAGCAGCAAGAGCACTAGAATTTGAAGCTTTGAGTTCAAATCCCTAGCCTTTTACTTTAATCAACCAATCAATAAAAGTTTATTAAGTGCCTACTCTGTGCCAAGAATAATACTTCATTATCTGATTCTTAATATTATTTAATATAATATGAGCGTTTTAGACTAGATGATGCTATTACTTCAAACTTTATTGTACCAACTTCCCAAATGTCCAGATGTTCCCTTTTCCTGATATTGTTTAACATTTTGACTAATCAGTATGGAATGTGGTAGTGTGAAACTGGATAAAGATATAATAAGTCTGATCTTCAGTTTAAAGATCTCCTTCCTTAAACTGTTGAGTCCTTGATCAGAAGACTCCAAAGCTCATAAGCAGGGTGAACCTGACTGGTCTATCACTGATGGATGGATTTGTTAATCAAACACATATGAATTTACCAGAAGATAGCCATAGCTATGAGAGGCAATCGAGATTTTGTTCCTGGATGCCAAATTTAGAGAGTGGCAAATAGAGAAGACACTGAATTTAGAAGCCTTTTATGGCTCTTTTGGTTCTTTGGAGGCATAGAAACAATATAACATAACACCTAATTTGTAAGGATAATTGCAGCTAAAATAGAAAGCTACCAGATGGTGAGGGGGGTGAGCTCCTCCATGTCCTCATCTTTATCACTGGTCCTCAACTACGAACAAAATTCCGTTATATTTGTGACAGCAGATCTCACCTTGTTTAGCTGTCAGTATACTAAAATGCTCACATGGGCATCAAAAAGGCAATCTATTCCCTTTATTTATCTACAAAAGAATTTATCATGGTATTTACATAGAATAAATTTATTTAAAGCATCAGGAAGTCAGTAGTAGATTATATCTTCTAAGTAAAAAGATGTCATGTCATTGACTACATGCATCATTCTTTTACTGTGTGGTACAAATGGTCGTAATCTACCTTATGGATGTTGTAGTGAAGGGTTAATGTGAGACTTCATTTATTTTCAACCTTTCCTTGCAAATAGGTAGGAATCCAGGAAGGCTGAGCATTAAGATGTAATCAAATGAGTTCAGTGATGGCATATGGATATATGTCCTGCGAGAAGTCAGAGGTAGAGGTTTGAGACCTGCTGGAAAATATGCTTCTATTTCCTATTAAGCACTTTGAGAATTAACAATGAAAAACTTTAGGAGTTGGAGGTGGAGGAAGAAAGCAAAAATTCTATGTTGTAAATTGCTCCCTTGTCTCTGCTTTGTGCTCACTAAGATATGCCTTTGCTCCACTGTAGGGAATTGTAGCCCTATGGATTTTAATTTTTAAGGAGTTTTAGGGTATATAGGGGAACTATTATTGGATTTTAGCTATACTCGAGGGTCTATTACCAATTAACAATATCAAGCCTCTTAAATCTTAGAATGTTAAAATTGGAAGGGACTTTGGAGACCATCTAGCCTAATAACCTCTTTTTTAAATGACTTTAGGGCCAAGACAGTAAGAATGACCTGTCAAAATCTGGGTTCTGGTTATTGAATGGCTATCAAATGCTCCTGCCCTTGCCTTCTTCCTGCCCTTCACCACTGAAGGGGTTCAGACACTTGGTAACTCACCAATAGGCACTGTTTGTATGGTACATCTAAGAGGAGATAATTAGACTTCTCTGTGTGAGGAGCTGGGAAAACAATCTGTAAGCAGCAAAACATCTTGAGCAACACAACTCCTCTATCTACCTGTGTGTGTGTATGTATCTCACTGAACCTGTGTCTATATTTTGATGCAACTCTAGTGCTTCATCCAGCATCTTTCTGATTTCTCACACTGTTAGGAATATATCCTACTTAAAATTAATGTGTATACATTTTTTCTTCAGTTAGTGCATGTGTTGTTTACTTTCAATAGACTATAAGCTCCCTGTATGCAATGACTTTTAATTTTTTTCACTCTCCCCCTTCCCCCCCCCCCCAGCCCCAGTAACTGGAATTTAAAGGATTTTATATGACATATATCCTTTTCTGGTCCTGTTTTTTAATTTGATACTTTGACATTCCACTGACTATGTGGTCTCATCATGTTATATATTTCCCCCATTGGTTTAGATTATAACCAAATACAATTCAACAAACATTTATCAAACACCTGTTATGAATAAGGCACTGTCTAACCTATCTGGGTTTTAGTTTCCCCATCTACTAAATGAAAGGTCCCTTACAGTTTAAAATTCTATCACCCTATGAACAAAAGGCATGGAGCAAAGTGATGGTGCTATGTGATGCATGTTCAGAGAAGTATCCTTATCTGTGGAGGACATGGAGAGTTCTTCCTGTTCTTTCTACCGTATCTACTTCTAACAACTAAACTTCAGTTTTAAAGGCAGTGAAGTTCTTGAAATTCAGTTTTTTGAAATGAAGAAGTCATATATACAGTGTGTGTTTTATGAGTATGGTATGGTATCTCAGAGTGCTCTTGAAGGGTTTTGTCATTCTGGAAGTGGTCCCTGTAATCTTTCTTTCTTTTTCTCCTTTTTTTTTTGAGACAGAGTTGATTACAAAGTTCACATTTGCCTATCATAATATTTGACTTACTGTTCTATTTCAATGATGCATTTTCCTCTTCTCTAAGGCAAATATTGAGTTGTATTTGTGTCTCCACTTTGCTCCTCTGTACATTGCTTCCATAATGATGGTTGGCATTCACATCAAAGATACTTCCTCCACATATAGTAGAAATCTTCAGAATTTCATTGACTAGGGGCAAGAATCTAGTGAGAGGAGACATTTTTCATTATCACCAGCACAAAACCTAGTACAATTGTGACGTGAGTAATTTGTCTACCACAAGCAAAATAACAAAGATAGAGAAGTAGCTTTGAATTTCGAGTTGGGTGATTTGGATTTTCATATGGATTCATTTGTATCCAGTCTCTGAAATGACCTTGGATGAATTACTTTACTTCTCTGGGTCTCTTTTTCATTATCTGTATGTAACACCTGAGTTGTGAGCTGAGAGACTTCCCCTTTTCCTTTCTTTTTCAATCACAATTCCTGGAAGGAGAAAAGGGAACCCTTGCCAATGTAGTCTTTGGATATATTGGTGGAAAACGAGACAGAAAAAGCTGGGGGGAAGGAGGTGGAAACATCAGAACTGCCCAGGAGTTATATCACAGCTCAAGAATTCTAACCCCATATAAATTGCTAATTTTTATCCATGTTACCAAATCTGCTTCAAACTATGAGTGAGGAATGCTTGCAGAGCCACACAAAGTTGGGAAAGAGTTGAAAAACCTGTGTGAATGGGAGCTAAAGCTATCAATAAATGAATCATTGTTTGAAATGCTCTTCTCTCTAGAGAAGAATAAGAATTTGGAAGGAATAAAAAAGGAAAAACTAGGAGATGAAAAGATCAAGTGGATATCATCCATACATACTCAGTTGAGATCTAACAGATCATTCAAGACTGTAACCTAGGATTTGCTCAAGCAAGCATAGTGGGCATGAACTGGAGGAGTTTGAACTTTAAGGGTCACCTGGGAATTTGGGTAGATACTGTCCTCAGCATAGAGTTCCAGACCTTACTGCCAATGTTAAACAATGTCTGTCTGTCTCTCTGTTGGTATAGTGCGAAGGGGAGATGGAGAAGGAAGAAGGATCCCTTTAACATATAAAGTAAGAAAGTTTGACTAATTGATATTAACTATCCCTTCCATCTCTAAATTACATGGAGATTCACTCCACCCCCTCCTTGGTGGTGTGACTCCTTCTTCAAAATCCCCTTCCTCTTATGCTTTTCTCCCAAGAAAATTTATTTGTAAGAAAGATTTAATAGAGTGATTAGCAATTTTAAGTGTTACCTGAATGTGTGTAATAGCAATGAAATTGTATAAATAAATATAAATAAAAATATAAATAAAAAAATAGCAAAGAAAATGTAATAGCATTTTCATAAGGAAAGAAATCCATTGAGTTAAAGGAAATTGAAATTCCATGCCTCATCGAACAGGGTCAGGGTTCCTTCAAGGTTCCTGAATTAACAACTTGCTGTTTATATCTCTATATACATATCAGTCTGAGTATGAGACCTCTAACAAAACAAATCTTAGGGGAATCATAGTGTTGATTATTGGTGTTTTTTTTTTTGGTCCAAAGAGCAGAGTTCAAATCCTTGTTCTGAGGCTTAGTAACTATGTCCTTGGGAAAGTTGTTTTTCTATCTAGGAGGATATTGGACAAAATGAGCTCCAAGTTCCCTTACAATTCTAAATGCTATGGGGGAAAATCAGCTGTTACTATCACCACGAACAGAAATTATTTTTGCCTACTTTTGTATTTCATAGTATATCTGAATCATAAGTAAATCAGCAATCTGTCAGATCATCTAAGAAAAAAAAAAAGCTATTTCCTGTTAGGTGCCCTGAGGTAGCTGTTAGACATTTTAAAGACATGTTAATAATGAGAATGTGAAGTAATGGGAAGAAAATAAAACACTGAATTAGGAATCAGGAAAACTGTGTTTTACTTCAAACTCTGCCAGTTACTATCTGTGTCATGTTTAGCAAACCACTTCTCTCATCTTTTAGGGCCTCAGTTTCTTCACTGTTGAAAGGGAATCTTTAGGCAATTTGGCGTTTAAAATCACCTTCAGCTAGATGAGTCTATTATTCTACTACCTTGGGGACAGTACTATTCCAGGGTCATTCCATTTATAAGTCATTTGGTCCACTGGCAGGTACCCTAATCACAACCACCTTTAGGCACATTGGTGGCTAACAAAGTTTCTGTTTGGCAGTTTGAGGAAAGAATCATAGAATTTGAAAGAGGAAAGGATCTTAGTGATCATTTGGTCTAATCCCCTTATTATATAGTTGAGGGAACTATAGCCCAGAGAAGTGGTATCTTGACAAAGAGTATACAGGTTATAAATTGCAGAGTTAGAATTTTAACCCAAATTGTTCCAAATATAGTCCCATTTCTACTATAATACGAAGCTCCTTTTCCATATACTTTTCTCTTTTGGTGGTCTCTCTCAATTTACTGTGCAGGCACCCATATCTTCAATCTTTCTTTCCCACCTACTCTACCCCATCAAGACTTGTTCTAAGGAAAGTCTATGATTAACTATTTTCCTCTCATTTTTTTCTAACTTAATCTATTAAAGGAATTCCATTCACCAATACAGATTAATTCTCACTTTTAAATTTGGTCTTAGAGAGTAACCTGGTCCACTGAGAGGCTAAGTAATTTACCTATTGTCACACAACCAGTACATATCAGTGTTAAATCTAAAAACATAAATCACATACAAGTCATCTCTAACTTTCCAGATTGGCAGATTGGCATCAAAGGGGGTCTTCATTCCTATACAAGTACACAAGGTAATAAATGAGACTATCACAATCAGGACAATCTTAATTTGATCCTAAAGAAAGTGTGTGTGTGTGTGTGTGTGTGTGTGTGTGTGTGTGTGTGTGTGAAGGGGAGGTAGAGAAGGGGAAGGAGAAGGTGAAAGGATCCTCTTTATATGTAAAATAAAAACTTTGGCTAGTTGATATCCAATATTCATTCCAACTCTAAATCATTCTTCACACCCTGCTTGGTGTTCTACACTGGTTCCTTTCTCAAAAAGCCCTTTTTCCTTTCAAAAATCCTTTTTCTTTTCTTTATACTCTTCTCCCCACTAAAGGACTCACAGCAGTGGATAAACAAATGTTCAAACACAAAAAGGATTCACAACAGGTCCAAATCAATCATTTCAATTTCCCCTGTTTGTTGGGTCTCTTCTTACGCAGTATCCTACACAATCCTCTGATTCATACTTATAATATCACCTTGTGGTTTGAACTCTGTTAGGAAGGGAAATGAGATTTTGGGATGTCAGGGATGCAAATTGCCAGTATCTGCTCAGATGCTCTTATGTGCAATCTGAGGTCCCTGAATGTTTATGTTTTCATTTTTTGATAAATGTATTACAATATAATTGGTTTTCTATGTATTTTATGCATTTAAAAATATTTTTTCTGAGAAGTCCATAGGCTTTACTGGACTGCCAAAGGAGTTGATACACATGCATGCGCACACACACACACACACATACACACACACACAGACATTCAGGTTAAGAACTTATGACAGAAACCATATGAGGGCATGGATTCCCTAAGAGGAGAAATAATATACTTTAGGTCTATTATATAGGCATTACTCTTCCCATGAGAAATGAACTTTCACGTTCACTTTTCAAGATTAGCTATCTATTCTGCATAGGTTCACAAGGTTTAAAACATGACTGTTTTTATTTAGAATTTAATGAAAACAGGATCTTGCCCCTAGAAAGTAATGAATCCCATTCCTACCTCTTCCCCCTCCACCGTGGGCTACCCTCATTTGTATATTTACAAAGACTCTGTGATGAACAGCAATGTGTGGGGAGGACTACAGGTGGGAGGGAGGTCTCAGGATTTGTTCATCTGCAACAAGGTTGTCCTATGGCTCCTCTGGTATGGTTCCTCCATATGCCAGCCCTCAGCAATTCTTGGCTCCCACTGCTGTTAGCACCTCTTGGAAGTTACTACTTGATATTTTCTTCCCATTCACTGTTGTCCACTACTCTGCTCTAACTTTTCTTAGCTCCCAGTATGTATTTCTCATCTCAACATGGGAGTTATCTTCCAGAATGATTACCACCTGTGTCTCACCTCCTTTCCTTAGTAATTTCTCCTTTCTTAAGCTTCAATTGTTGGTCTCTCATTGTGCTTTCTTCTGACTGATGTTGTCTGTCCCTCTTGGCTTTCTCTATCTGATTCTTACTCTTCTTCTGATGATGAACATCAGAGATGCCAAACTCAACGACCCTGGCCTAATATGGCAACAAAACTCCCAAGTACACCTGAATGTTTAAAAAAAATAAAATTTAAAAGTAACAAAACATAGATAAGGTTAATTTGTGCTTTTTAAGTCAGTTTGTGGCTAGCAGGAATTCATTTCTGTTTGATACTGACACCACTGGTGTAAATCATCTTTCAGAGGAGACTACCTTTCTCTTTTAGCCCATGTGGAGATATGTATCAATGGAGAGGAAAAAAATAACCCACAAAAATTTACTAAGTACCTTTTATATGTGAGACACCATACAAATATGAAAGTGGGACTATCTCTGCTTAAGAAGATTATATTCTAAGAAGAGGAGACAGAATACATAATAGAGCAATGGCCAAGGAAAGGAATTTTGGTGTGTGGAGTCACAGGGACCATGAAAGGGTCCTTTGGACAATGATCATCATGCCATTTTCAATTGCATTTATAGTATTGATCTGATTATTGATCACAGAAAGAGGAGAAGTGTAGGGAAGAGCAGGGGGAAATATAGGTGAGATGATAAGGCAGGTGGAAAGCGAGGTTAGGTCTTGGTTTACATGGCGGCATGGGAAGTTCTCTTATATAATCTGTGTCCAGCTAGATATACTTGATTACATGACTTTGCAAGCTCTTTTTAACCAATTTAACAATTCTTTTTAACAAGTGGAAGAGGGAGGCACTGAAGAGAGGAGTTTGGTGGGAAAAATTCCAAAGGGGAGTGTATTAACTATTCCCAGGAATGGATATTTAGTCCTGAGAGTGTCTGGTTGAGTTGCTAAGAAATCTGTGTAAGACAAAGTAGGTAATAAGCTGTGTTGTTTATTCTGGGAGCAAGAAATGGGTTGCCTTTTTGTAATGAATTTATGAGGATAAAAAAAATCATCCAAAATATTGCATGTGTGTATAATTTAATAGTAAATTTTATTATAATAGTAATGATTGCTTAATAATTGACATACTCTATCACTTTCTCCAACAAACTTTTAATTAGATTTCCTTATTTGATTGGTTGTCTGTGTATTTAAAACTGGTGACACTGAGCCATTTGACATCTCTGCCATGTGTTTTCTGCTGTGCTCTTTTCTGCTATACTCAGTGTGAACACCATCAACAGAAATAGGGAGAGGGGGAGGATTTACCTTCCTTACTACCTTCCTTTTACTTCTGTTAGGATTTATTTCATAGGATTTGCAAGAAATCTAATATATACATATATATGTACGTATATAGACATACATATATACCCACACCCATATACAAATGCATATATACATATACATATACACACCTTCTCATATTTTATTCCTTTGGATGAATTTGTGATGCACACTCTGTTAGGAGGTCCAGAGCAACTCAAGTCTACATAGAGTCCTTAGATGAAGAACTCATGAGATACTAATAGATGATTGCCATGTCACTACTGGGGCAAGGCAATGTTCCAAAACTGACTAGTGGAATGAAGGAGGAGGGCCAAGGAACTAGGAAGGTAGATTCTAGCTATGTCAGGGCAAGCAAGCAGATAGAGGCAATCATGAAGTGCCCTGGAAGTTAGGGCCAAACCAATCAAAGTAATTTTCACTGGCTATGGTCATAGATACCCTTGCCAGTCTGGTGACCCACTGTGATGTGTTGTCAACATTTTAATTGAAGAAAATCTTAATTTGAGTTAGAGGTTAGTGAAAATAATGTTGTCACTTTCCTCCTCATTCAAATTCACAAACCTCCTGAAATCTATTCATGATAAATGGACCCCAGGTTAAGAATCTGTGTTCTAGAAAGAATTTTTGCACAGGATAAGAGATTGGATAAGGTTACCTCTACATTTTTTCCTATGATATTGTCTGATTCAATGATTTTGCAAGGCAAATGAAACAATATATGCCAATATGGTTTGTGGTTAAGTTACGTCTCTTAACTACTGTCTGTATCAGTTTTCTCATATACAAAATGCACATGATAATGACACCTACTTCCCAGGGATGTTAGGGATGTTGTGAAGATTAAATAAGATAATATTTTTAAAATATTTTATTTAAAGTGCCTTTCCCCTTTAACATGCTATATAAATGTGATTATTATTGTTATTATTACTACTATTATTATTATATGACAGTCCTGTTAGACTGATTTCAATCTGCTTATACCATGTTTTCCTATGTAACATATTTTCTCTTTGTTTTGGTATCATCATCTCAGATTATTAAAATGACAAAGACCTACAAAAACCTTAGAAATTACCCTCTTCCTGTTATAAGGGTCCAAAATTTCAGGTAGGTACTAAAGGTTGTACATGCGTTGGGAAGACCTATTCACTAGAATAGGTTCTAGAATCAGGTATTTATGATTCTTGATTTTTTTCCAGGTTGATTTCTTAAATTTCTTTTAATCTTTTTTTTTCCTTCTTAATTCTCTTAGTGTATTCATATTATCTGAAATTATTTCTTCCAGTGGTGGGTGTCTCTTGGTAAATTATTTATTATATTTTAAAATCTTCTTCCTAATATACCCCATTTAAACTGATAAATACCGGGATATTTCAATAATTGTTTTACTTTCTGCTGGCCTATTTGCTCCAGCTCTTATTTTCATTTATAAAAGTCATAGAAACGTGTGAATTTATTACCCACAGGTAGCCTTACATCCAGGCTATCTTTGAATTGAATTTTGGCAATGAAAGGAAACATTATTTTAAATAATCATTCATAGATGAAGGCAAGGGTGTTTAAGAAAAGATAACTGAGTGCAGAGGCAGTCATTAACTTGCTAGTTCATCTTAAGCCAATCACTTCACCCTTTCTGTCTTCAGTTTGTTCATCTGTAAAGTGATGGGACTGGACTAGATAATCTCTATGAACCTTTCTGTCTGAGATTGTATGAGCCCCAATTCTACAAAACAAATAAGAATATTTTTTTTTAATTTTTTTTTTATTTACTCATTTACTTTTAATTTACAAGATTCAGTTCCACAATCACTTGAGTTTCAGATTTTCTCCCCTCCCTTCCCCGCCCCCCGCCCATGGTGGCGTGCAATCATGTATAGGATCTGCAAATACTTTCGCATTGTACAATAGTTTGGTCATATAGAAGGTCTGTAACCAATGAATGATCACTCGGCAGTGAGAGGGCTGCAGAAGCCTCCAGCTGGGTGAGTCTGCTGGGTGGGGCTTCCCAGTCTGCTGCGCTCTGCTCTCAGGTCCGCGCTGGTGCCACTCCTGTGTGCTCCGTTC
>JAQQSV010014405.1:0-12297 GCA_028646515.1 Pseudochirops corinnae
CAAAAAGAAGCATAAGACACTCCCTACCCTCAAGAAGTTTGCAATCTAACCAGGAAGACAACATGCAAATAAATATATACAAAACAAACATATACAAGATAAATAGGAAACAATTTACAGAGGGAAGGCACTAGGATTAAGAGGAGCTGGGAAAGACTTCCTGTTCCATTGTGTCACCTACCTGCCAGTTTGGCCTGAATGCAGAGTATGAAGGAAGTAATTATAATTCACAGAAAGAAATAGGCCCTAGGAAATGCACAATTATGAGTCTTTGGTTTGCTTTAATTCAGCAAAACATCAAGGATACATGCCTATAGGGATAAGTCCTAAAACACGAATTCTCCCAACTATCTACTTATAACTATTGGTGCTTTTCTCTAATATTTTCAGGCTAAAGATCAAAATAAAAAGTACCCTTGGGCAGAGCAATGCATTATGGGACATTTGCTATGCATTTCTATTCTAGAAGTCTTACTTTGGGAAGGGGCATTTATCTCAAGGGCACTGTTTACTATGCTGCCTCTTTGAACTTTTTAGAGTTTTAATTCAGAAGGAAATGAAGTTCTATTGCTATCCTCACTTCAAGTCTATGCCTTGTGATCATCCTTTGGTGATTAAAATTGGTTGAAGATATATATGTGGATGTGTGAATAATGTGCTTATGTTATATGCCATTTAATATAAAGTTTCACATATTAAGTCAAAATATCTTATAAATAAGTATGTATGTATATATATATATATATAAATATATATGATACCCATGTGAACATATACATGTATTAGTATATGTGTGTGTACACACACACACACACACACACACACACACACACACACACACAAACATATATAAGAGGTATCATGCCCAAGGAGGTAGATAGCAATTCACAGAATCGAAAAGACAGGTTCAAATCCTGCCTCTGACATACTTTGTATAACAGGAAATAATTCCTTTAATCTCTCAATGTTCCATTAAACTCTATGACTATAATTCGAAGATTAGATGCCAATTTGCATTGGTAGAGAAATTTTCTCATGAGAGCTCCCTAAATAATTGAAACCAGAGGTTCCCTTTCTGTAAAATCATTTGAGACAAACCTCATTTAATCAATCAATCAATCAATCAAGACAATAGACTAAGTGTGAAAAGTTTTGATAAGTTAAAGATCTTAAAAACCTTATTCTGGTCACTGTCTTTGATTTTTTTCCCCCAAGATTTTATTTATTTATTTTTAGTTTTCAACATTCATTTCCACAAGATTCTGAGTTCCAAATTTTCTCCCAACTCACCCCTACCTCCACCCCAAGATGGCAAACATACTGATTACTCCTTCCCCCAGTCTGCCCTCTCTTCTATCCTTCCCATCCCCCCTTACTTCCTTCCCCCTTACTTCCTTGTAGGACAAGATGGATTTCTATACCCTATTGCCTGTATAGCTTATTTCCCAGTTGAATGTAAAAACAATTTTTTAACATTAAAAAAAAAAAGTTTGAGTTCCAGATTCTCTCCTTTCTTCCCTCCTCACCCCACTCCCATTGAGAATACAAGCAATTCAATATAGGTTATACATGTGTAGTTATGCAAAATGTTTCCATAGCAGTTGTATCATGAAAAACTATATTTCCATCCACTCTCTCCTGCCCCCCATTTATTCTATTTTCTCCTTAGACCCTGTCCCTTTACAAAAGTGTTTGGTTCTGACTATACCTTCCCCCAATCTGCCCTCCCTTCTATCATCCTCCCCCACTCCTATCCCATTCCCATTCCTGTAGGGCAAGATACCCCACTGAGTGTGTATGTTATTCACTCCTTAAGCCAAATCTAATGAGAGTAAGGTTGACTCTTTCCTTTTGACCTCCCTGTTCTTCCCCGCCATTGTAACTGCTTTCTCTTGCTTCTTTTATGTGAGATAATTTACCCTATTTTATCTCTCCCTTTCTCCATGTTCCAATATATTTCTCTCTCACACCTTAATTTTATTTTTTAAATATCACCCCTTCATATTTAACTCACCTTGTGCCCTCTGTCCATATATGCATATACATACATCACACATGTACATATACAAACATATACATATACCTATCCATACATATATGCATACATACATACATACATATATATATATACACACATACATACACACACACATATTCCCTTCAACTATCCTAATTACTGAGAAAAGTCTCATGAGTTACAAATATCATCTTTCCACATAGAAATGTAAATAGTTCAACTTTAATAAGTTCCTTATAATTTCTCTTTCCTGTTTACCTTTCCATGTTTCTCTTGGTTCTTGTATTTGAAAGTCACATTTTCTGTTCAGCTCTGGTCTTTTTATCAGGAATGCTTGAAAGTCCTCTATTTTATTGAATATATATATTTTCCCCTGAAGTATTTTACTCAGTTTTACTGGGTAGGTGATTCTTGGTTTTAATCCTAGCTCCTTTGACCTTCAGAATATCATATTCTAAGACTTAGTGTTCATCCTTTAGTGTAAGAAGTTGGTAGATCTTGTGTTATCCTGATTGTGTTTCCACAATACTCAAATTGTTTCTTCCTGACTGCTTACAGTATTTTCTCTTTGACTTGGGAACGCTGCAATTTGACTACAATCTTCCCAGGAGTTTTCTTTTGGGGATGTTTTTCAAGAGGTAGATTCTTTCAATTTCTATGTTACTTTTTGGTTCTAGAATATCAGGGCAGTTTCCTTGATAATTTCTTGAAAGATGATGTCAAGGCTCTTTTTTTTTTTATCATGACTTTCATGTAGTCCAATAATTTTTATGGATCTATTTTCCAGGTCAGTTGTTTTTCCAATAGTTCACATTGTCTTCTTTTTTTTTTCATTCTTTTAAATCTGTTTTATAATATCTTGATTTCTCATAAAGTCATTAGCTTCCATTTGCTCCATCCTAATTTTTAAGGAATTATTTTCTTCAGTGAGCTTTTGGATCTCCTTTTCCATTTGGCCAATTCTGCTTTTGAAGGCATTCTTCTCCCTATTTACTTTTTGGACCTCTTTTGCCATTTGAGTAAGTCTATTTTTTAAGGTGTTACTGTCCTCAGTGTATTTGGGAGTCTCCTTTAGCAAGCCTTGTTTTTCATGATTTTCTTGCATTACTCTCATTTCTCTTCCCAATTTTTCCTCTACTTCTCTTACTTGATTTTCAAAATCCTTTTTGAGCTCTTCCATGTCCTGTGACCAATTCATATTTTTCTTAGAGGCTTTTGATGCACAAGTTTTGACTTTATTGTCTTCTGGTTGCTGCTGCTGCTGCTATTGCTGCTACCACCACTGGGGCTGGGGACAGATGGTGCTCTTCTCTCATTCAGGTCCAACAGAGTTTCCCCATTGACCTTTTACTTTTTCTTTGGTGTTTGTGGGTTGAGAAGTCTAGAAAGTACTGTAGTTGCCAGTGATTCAATCCCCTGAGTCCTGCTCTCACCTGGTCTGTGCCCAGTGCAGCCCACTCTGCTACACTTCTAGCCTGGTGCTATAGATACTTCCTGTTGGCCTGCCAGGCTGTCTTCAGCAGGAGGTGTGTTTCACTCTGTGATTTTGTGGATTCTGTAACTCTAAAATATGTTTAGAGCCATTTTTTACAGGCATTTGGAGGGGTTTTGGGGGAAGAGCTCAAGCAAGTTCCTGATTTTACTCCGCCATCTTGGCTCTATCCCTGGTTTTGTTTTGTTTTTTGGAGGGGAGAAGGAAGGGCAGTTGGGGTTAAGTGACTTGCCCAAGGTCACATGGCTAGTTTTTTTTTTTGTATATTAAGTGTCTGAGGCCAGATTTGAACTCAGGTCTTCCTGATTCCAGGGCCAGCGCTCTACTCACTGAGCCACGTAGCCACCCCTGATTTTTTTTTTTAAAGAAATTTACTTCTAAAGGCACCTTAACTGAAAACACTCTATTCTTCAATCCTTGAATGATCTATAATTGCATTCATATGAGTACTCTCTCCACTATCATAGATCAAACTCTCCCTAGATAGTATTCTTGAATTTTTGTGGTTGAAGGAAGTCATCACTTCATGGTAAGCTTTCTAATGTTAGCCCCCCTAAATTTAGTGACCCTAGTCCTTGAATATCATCATCATCATCATCATCATCATCATCACCACCACCACCATCATTTTAGTGTATATAGTACTTTAAAGTTTGAAAAGCACTTGACGCATATCTGAGCTTCATAAAAGCTCTTTCAGATATACCCTACAGGTATTACTATTCCCACCTTATAGATGAGGAAACTGAGTTTCTGAGAGGCTATTAAGTAGCAGAGGCAGAATTTGAAACTAGGCCTTCCTGACTCCAAGTCCAGTATTTTCTTTGCTAGGCACTTATATAAAAGTCTCTCTGTTCAGTGAACCCTGAAAGAGTGCATTCTGTCAGCATATTCTTTGAGAACACAGGCTTATAAACATTCCACGATGCAGAGTAGGCTTTTGGTATGTGAGGAATAATTTAGTCACTCCTTTCAGTGACTATGGAGATCACAAATTTTCTTTAAAATAAGTAATTTGATAGAATTTCAAAACCATCATAACATATATAGACATTCTGTTTCATAGAATTTAGTAATAGAAGAGATCTTAAAGATTACCATATCAAACTCTTCATTTTATGGTAAGGAGTACAAGTCCTAAAAAAGGTCATATGGAACTCACCTAAATTCATATACCTAATTAGTGCCTGAACTAGTTCCCTTAAATTTGATTCCAGTATACTTTCTACTAGATCCAACTGTCTCAAGTTACAACCTTCTAAAGCTAATTTGGTGTAGATAGGTGGTATAGTGGATAGAGTGCCGGAGTCTGAAGTCCAGAAGACTCATCTTCCCAAGGTCAAATCTTACCTTAGACACTTCCTACCTGTGTGACCCTGGGCAAGTCAATTAACCTTGCTTGCCTCAGTTTCCTTATCTGTGAAAAAATGAGCTGGTGAAGAAAATGGAAAACCATTTTAGTATGTTTCCCAAGAAAATCTCAAATGGGGTCACAAAGAGTTGAACACAACTGAAGTGACTGAACAAATCTGTGTTAAAGTCTCTACTCTTTTTAAGACACTTATTTTTAGTATTTGAGGAGGAGAGGAATCACCTTTTTCTGCATGTTTTATTTTCAGAGTTAATGAAAGTCACTCCTTATCTTTTGTCAACATTTAGAGAATTCTTTAACAATAGCAATGAACTTCCCTCTGAGGGAACTTAATTGCCACAATATGTAAAAACAATGCATCTCATTGCTAAATACTTTCTAAGATGAACCAACAATATTTGATCAGCCAGTACTAAAACATGTTTGTTAAACACAGTAGAAGCAATGCTATTTTAGTCATTATTGCCTAAACACTACTTCCAGGAAATTTCCTTGCAAAGAACAAAGTCAGTCTCTCTCTCTCTCCCTCTCTCTCTCTCTCTTTCTCTCTCTCTCTCTCTCTCTCTCTCTCTCTCTCTCTCTCTCTCTCTTTCTCTCTCTCTCTCTTTCTCTCTCTCTCTCTCATACACACACACACACACACACAGAGGATCAATATTAAGGGAAGAAAGCATATCTGGTAGATCTGAGTGTATTGTGTAAGATAATATTATTATGCAGAGCTCACATAATATGAAGGCAGCAGCCTAAAGTTAGTATGTGTCTCATTAGCAGTCAGAGAGATGCAGCATATTTTCCTATGCAGATAGGAGCTATGTGTGTTGAGTATTCATGATACTATCTTAGTGATCTTGAGGAGGGAACTATTCTGAATTTGTAAAGTTTGCCACCAAATTGAATTGTTAGACTAGCCAGTGGAATGAGAAGGAAGGTTGCAGATTTCCCTGTCTCTCATTTAAAAATCCAATTTCCTTGTACCATTTTCTACCTGACAGTCCATAGTACTTACTTATCCTTTTGGTTTATGTAAAAAATCTGATAAATAGATAAAAAATATATATTTATGTATTTGTCCAATCTTTGTTCTATTTATATATGACCCTTCTCATTCTGCATGCCCCACCCCTGCCCCGCTGCTCAGGTATGTAGGACTTTGGCTAGAAAGTGACAATGGGAAGTGAGGAGAGATGCAAATGGAGGAAAGAGATGCTACCATCAAGGTAAGAGGTACACTGGATTGTGGTAGCCTCAATCCATTTACCCTTCACCATGATAGGTGAGGCTAGTGATGGTCAGAAGTGGTCAGAGGTACCTGTCAGCATTCAGACATCTGAGAATGGGGAAAGCACCGGTCCTTTATGAGCTACAACTGGCAGCACATCAAGTTCTACTCCTAGACTGAACCAAATCCTGAGTCAGGAGTTTCTGCGTCCTTATCCCAAGACTGGCCTTCCTGGAAGCATGAGCTAAACAATGAAAGCCCATTCACAGTCGAGCAGTTGTGTAAAGTACATTGTCCATTTATTAACTTCCAGACTGACGTTGGTCTTATTGCTGAGCATTTCCAGGGGTGCAGGAGAGCCAGGAGAAGCGATACCATTCAATTGCATGATCTTTATTGTTACTATACACTGTTTATTTGCTTCTTCTATTTATTCTACTTCTATGAAGAGTTGATTCCATTATGCCAAGGCCGTCTTATTTGCTGAAATAGCACTTAACACAATGCCTGGTATATAGTAGTGCTTAATAAATGTTGATTGATTGAAATAGGAAAAGTTTAAGAAGAAAGCGGAGTTTGCTAGTAAACTTGGGATGTCAAAGATAATTTCTCATTGGGTAAACACACAAGTCCACACACCTCTAGATAATAAGTTGGTACTGCCCGAAGGAAGGAGGCAAAGCTGTGTTAACAGAAGCAATTGCTAACTCCCTCAAAAACACAGAGATCTCTGCACTGTTCAGAACTTTCATGCATCAGACTTGAGCTCAAACTGCCAGGGTGACGAAGAGACTTCCCATAGCCATATTCTTTTTTTTTCCTTTCTATGGAATAAGATTAGGAAAATTACTATCAATGGCCACATGGAGGATAAATTTTATATACATATATTAATATATGTATGTATGTGTATGCACATGTATGTGTGTATGTATGTATATATGTATCAGTATTATTCACATCAGTTAAATTTAATCCAATAGAAGGATTTACAATGCTCTAGACACTGTAATACACATTAGAGATGCAAAGAAAAACGAACACAGTCTTTGTCCTCAAGAAGTTCATGTTCTATTTGGGGGTGAGTCAGGATGACAGGTACACAAATAAGCAAAAATTAAAAATTAAATACACAAAATAAACACAAAGTAATTGGGGGTGACAGCATGGTACTAACCAATGGCAGGATAAGGAAAGGACTTTTATTGGAGGAGGCACTTGAGACAAGCCTTGAATAAAACAGCTATAGGTTGCCAGGCCATAGGCTTCTCCAGATTTGTCACCAGAAGATCTGGGGCCATGCTTACTAGCCTGGACCACTTTGTCTCCCTGAGCTTCAGTTTCCTTATCTATAAAAATGGAAACAGAAAAACTTACAGTGCCCACATCAAGAGATACTTGTGTTTAAAGTACTTTAGAAACCTTAATATACTACATTAGTACTTCTCGTCAATCACTGTTAGCATTAAAAATCATAATAGAAATAATAGCAATAACCTAGTTGAGCTAGAGTAAGACTTCATTCCTCTTATCCCATGACATTCATTAGCTTTGTAACCTTGGGTAAGTAGCTTAACTCCTATGTCTCTTGAGCAACTCTCTCAGGATTTATCTATTAAATCATAGAGATGAGACCTATTATTTCACTGGCATGGAGAACTCATGGCTGAGGAAAATTCCCCTGCCAATGCAAGGCAACAACTTGTATGTATTTTATGCTTTGAGAGAGTTGTCCAGAGCACTAAGAGGTTGATGACCTGACCAAGGTCCCATAGCCAGCAAATGGAAGGCAACATTTGTACTTCTGTCTTCCAGACTTCAAGGCTGGCATCTTATCCAGTATATCACAATGTCTTCTACATTGCAGCTCATTGTCAGTTGGTGAAAATGGAAGGAGTTCCCTGTCCCGATGAAAACACAGAACCTTCACCATCCATATGAGAGGTTCTACTGTGTATTAATTCAGCCTGCACAAATCCTAAGGCAGTGTCACAAAAAAAACCTTGAAAATTAATGTGAAGTAATTTTAAAGAAGGAATGGTTCATAATTCAGGAAATAACATAGTTAACTGAAAGAAATTAATCTTGTTATTGTACCCTTCTGACTACAAATAGTAGGTGTTGCTTCAAAACAGAAAGGATATTAAGAAAGAAAATCATTGTGAAGGGGATTTATTGTGAGGATGGTATTACGTTCAGTCTAGAAAAAGTTTCTTTAGGTCTCTGCTTTGACTTGACACGTTTATTAGCTTAACTACAAAAGTGAAGTCAAGCCATTAAAACTCCTCTATTCAAACTTACTTAAATAAATGCTAACCTACTAATTGAGGAGCTTTAGCCAAAAAGCTTCCTAATTAGCATCTAGCTTTTCTAACTCTCAAAATACCAATTTGCAATGAACCCTTTAACATGAAAGCACATGCTTAAAAAACAAAACAAAACAAATAGAACTGAAGTTTAGGTTTTTTTAAAAAATAATTTTGAAACTCTGGGACCCACAATTTCAGTAAAAATTAATAATCAGACAGTTAAATTGTACCAATCTCCAAGAATCTAATTATTACAATTCAGGACAGTTTAAAGATTATAAAATTTATATCCAGCAAAATAAAAGAACTTGTGTAGTATTCAAATGTATCAGAAGAAAGAAATATTGATAACTTAGATTTTGTTCAGTGAAAATATATTTTACTGTTCACTGGGCAGATAGAATTATTGTTTGATTCTCCTCTTCTATCCCAATTTTCCCTTTAAAGATGCTTCTTCCTGCCTGAAAGAAAAGACCCTTTAGTTATCAGTACTGAATTTAGAATTATCATTTGTACAGAGACTAGTTTTCCTAAGATCTTAATTTAGAGCAGGAAGGGACCTTAGGGGTCATCAAATCTAGACCAGTTCCAGTTTCAGATGACAAACTGAGGCTGAGAGGTTAAGTAACTTGCCCAGGAACTGTCTGTGGGAAACCTCAAGTCTTCTTAATTCCAAGTCTAATATGACTTCCACTGTACATGTGGAAGAATTTAAATACTTTTTTGAAAAAAAATATTTGAGAGCTACCTAATTTTAAAATGGTTTACTTTTATATACCAGTTAGCTTTAAATATAATATCAGCTATGATCTCCATTAATGTCCTGTGATATTGATAGCATAAGTATTAACAGACCATTGACAGATGTAGAAACCAATGATTTTCCTAAGGCAATACAACTATTAGTAAATGACAGAGGAAAGATTCAAATCCAGGAATTCTTGCCATGCCATATTTTCTCTATAAACCCAACCACTTGAGTACAAGGACATTTCTGGCCAAGATAGTTACCTGAGCAGTGGCGGCCTGCCCAACTCCAATATACCTGTGCCAGTAAAACTCCTAAATTTTTATCATATGAAATAATGATTAAAAAGATACTAAGGAAAACATTCACTTTGAAACTGATGAGCAATCAAAAAGAGAGCTGTTGACACCAGCAAAACTAACACCCATGTGGGCAAACATCCCAAGAATCTTGGTCAGATATGGATCTGGCTATGTGTCTAGAAGCAACAATAGCAGAAAGGAGCCTAAGAAATCCCTTGAGTGGTCAGAAAGCCCCAGTATAAGAAGAAGTCTCCAGGATAGATAGAAATCCATAGAGGGAACTTATAAGATACCAGGTACAGTGGCAGCACAGATCTGTGCAGTCCAGGCTTCCAGAGGTCCCAAGGTACTTAGTATGCTGTCTTATAAGTCATAAAAGACTGCCGAAGACCAGAACTCTGAACTCAAGGATACAGGAAAGCCTAATGTTTTAAATCTTTAATATCATGAAGTATAATAAACCCTAAAGGCCTGTGGTCTGGGCAAAGCAAACGGTACTTAAGACATTCCACTTCTTGATCTTACTACTGTCATGGGCCCACCAGTACCAAAATGATATTTTATATTTAGGAGTAAATAACCCAGATCCTGTTTTCAAGTACTAACAAGTAAAATGTTCAAAGGAAACAATTCATAAGGTTAATTCCCCACAAAGTGGGGAAAGAGAAAGCAACCAGAGTGAAAAACCACACATACCCTAGTCAGACTAGCTCTGTTACCACCAAATCATAAAGTGGTCAGAAGGTCACATTGAAACTGAAGGCCAAATGTCTTAGGACAAACACACACTCACCCCAAATGCAAGTCCATTTATCTGTAAAGAATGGATTAAAGAAGTAGATTAAAAGGAAAAAAAACCCTTTACTAAATACAAACACTTAGGAAGAATATATGGCTACATCCCTATAGATTCCTAGCCCTGGAAATATACTAGTTGATACCATTAGCTTGGGAGTTCCTTGAGGACAGACTATTTTTCATATATATATATCTTAAACTACTAACACCATACAATCTCATAGGGTTCTTTGGACCTATATTAGGCAAAACAAACAATGCTTAAGCCACTGAACTTGCGCTTCATTTGTGTCCAGGTATCTTTCCGTTGAATGACTAGTAACAGTTATAAGGCCAATGTTTAAGAATAAACTCCATAGACAGAGGTATAAAGTATCATATATGGCACAGTACAGAGACCAGTTATCACAGAATTTGGGTTAAAAGTATTCAATTAAGTTTAACAAAAATTTAGTAAACGCCTACTATGCTTAAGGCACTGTATAAGAATTGCAAAGACAAAAATCAAACCAAACCAAAACAAAAAACTAATTCTTCCACTCTTTCATGGGTCACTTTATTCTTGTTGATAACAGAAGAGAGATGCATTATTCCAATACAGTGTAGTACAAAGAATGATGAGTTTGGAATCAGACACTCTAGATTTTAATCTCCTTTCTGCCATTTCCTACTAGTGTGACTTTGTGCAAATTATTTTACTCTTTATGCCTCAATTACTTCACCTGTAAAATGAAGGGGTAGAACTAGATGCCCTCTGAGTTCACCTACAGTTCTCTTTCTATGACCTTTTCACATTTTCCTCTTGCAGTGAGGTCAACTTTTATTTTGTACACACACAGCTGTTACTTGATATTAACAGAAATACCACAATCTCCACCTAGATCCACCTCTATAAAATATGCCCCTTGCCTTCCATAGTAGTTGAAATTTTGTTACCTGTTGTTCTTGTAAATCAACCCTGATATCCCTAGCTAATTCCTTTTTTGTCCTAATGGAAATAATAGATGAGTTCAGGGTATTTCTTCAAAGGGTTCTATAGAAATCCAACTTCTAGCTATCTACTTCTCTCCTTTCCTTCTATCACTGATCAGTTGTCCTTTTCATTAACAATGCACACCCTATTGTTCACACCCGGCAATCTCTCTGTCTACCATACCTAAAATGCTCTCTCTCCTCTCTGATTACTGACCCTTCTAGTTTCCTTTTAAGTTCCAACTAAAATTCCTCCTTTTATCAGGTCTTAATACCTCTTAATTCTAGTGTCTTCCTTCTGTTAATTACTTCCTATTTATCTTGTACATATCTCGCTATCTTGCTCTGCTAATATTTGTTTACAAGTTGTCTCCCCCATTAGACTGTAAGCTCCTTGTGCACAAGAACTGTCTTTTGCCTCTTTTTTTGTATTCCCAGCACTTAGCACGATGCCTGACACATAGGAGGCACTTAATAGATATTGATTGATTGATCAATTGTTATTGTGTGCTATTTAATTTTTCTCTGCTGTTACTCTATCTCCTATCAATGAATCTGGAATTTTGTAATGGAAAGGGAAGAGGAACTTTGAAAAGTAGTCTCCATAAATGAACTACAGGGAAAGAAATGGTTTATATCCTTAAAATCTTAAAAACTTTGAGGGGCATTTGTATAGTTTTCATGCCTGTAGTCTATATATTTCTTGATTTCCTGGAATCCTCAGTAGGAATACCAGTACTGTAGTCATAGCATTGGGTGCATAATTTCCCATTATAATGTCTTTTGTACATGGATTTTCCCAATATTCTGTATAATTCACACTTTATTTCTGCCTAGTAGCACTCTTATAACTCCAAAAAGTATCTATGTGCCTATGATACTGGACAGTGTATAAAGGAAAAAGATGAGATTCTAATTCAAAATACCAACATAGTTCTTTTTTTTAAATTAATTAATTTATTTTCTTGTTTACATCATTCATTTCCATGAGATTTTGAGTTACAAATTTTCTCCCCATCTTTCCCCTACCCAACACCTCAAACCAGCCATCCCGCTGTATAACCC
>JAQQSV010014406.1:0-12296 GCA_028646515.1 Pseudochirops corinnae
GCACTCAGAGGCAGAGGTCAAAAGCTAGGGTATAAAAAGGGGAACCGCGTGAGTATCTCTTTCTCGGCCATTTTTGTCTTTTGGGTCTTGGACGCTAGCACGCTCAGCATATATTAATAGTGATAGAATAAAAAGAAACAATTGAAACTTATATCACTGTGCAGCGTGTATTTGTGGGGGACATTTTGTGATTGCAGCCTGCGCATTCACTGCCGAATATTTATTCGAAGAAGCGGCTCTCAGTGCGGAGAGGCGTATAGACCAGGAGTTGGAGTAAGTATAAGATAAGGTAAGAAAAATCCCTCAACGGTATACATAGATAGAGGACACAGGATCAGTTGAATAGGAAGGGATGATATCTAAAAATAATAAAATTAAGAGGTGAGAGAGAAATATAATGAGAGAAGGAGAAAGGGAAAGATAGAGTAGGGTAAACTATCTCATATAAATGAAGCAAGAGAAAACTGTTACAATGGAGGGGAAGAGCAGGAAGGTAAAAGGGAATGGTCAACCTTACTCTCATTGAATTTGGCTTAAGGAGGGAATAACATACACACTCATTTGGATATCTTACTCTACAGAAAAGTAGGGGGAAGGGGATAAGAGGAGAGACAAAAGATAGAAGGGAGGGCAAATTGAGGGAGAGAGTAGTTAGAAGTCAGACTTTTGAAAAGGGACAGGGTCAAATGAGAAAACAGAATAAATGGGGGGTGGGATAGGATGGAGGGAAATATAATTAGTCTTTCCCAATATGACTACTATGGAAATGTTTTGCATTACTACACTTGTATAACCTATATCAAATTGCTTGTTTGTCAGTAGGACTGGGAGAGGAGGGGGCAAAGGAAGAGAATCTGGAAGTCAAAGTTTTAAACATCATTGTGGAAAAAAAAATGTTTTTTTACATTCAGCCAGGAAATAAGATAAACAAGCAACAGGGCATAGAAATCCATCTTGCCTTAAAAGAATTTAAGGGAGGGATGTAAGAGAAGGCAGATTGGGGGAAGGTGTACTCAGTATGCTTGCCTCTTGGTTTCGGGGGTAGGGGAGAGATGGGAAGAAAATATGTAACTTAAAATCTTTGGGAAATTAATGTTAAAAACTATTTTTTTAATTACATAGACAATCTTCATGGAGCACCTACTATGTTCCAGATGCTATGCTCAGCACCTTACCATTGTTGTGTCATTTCATCTTCATAACAGCTTCTAAAGGAAAGTGGTATTAGCCTCATTTTACACATCAGGAATCTGAAGCAGGAAGAGGTTATATGCATTGTCCAGGTACAAACAGCTAGCAACTATCTGAGTCTAAATTTGAATTCGGGTGTTTCTGACTCCAGGACCATCTACTGTACCACAAGCTACCTCTAGATGCCCTTAGATAAATTGAATTCTTATCTAACTTATACCAAAAGGAAGGAGGGAGAGCATCAGGCCAGACATGAAGAGATTAGCATACTTGTCCAATTGCTGTCACCATGTGATTTTGGCCAAATTGATGTGGCCCTTCCATTTCTGTACTGTAATGGTAATTAATTTAAATTTGAAGACCCCTTTTTGTTATGTCAAGTAAGCAGGTACTTAGCCCTTAGTAACTAATCAAACCTTTGTGGCTAAGAGGCAGAAGGTGTGAACTCTGTCTCCTGTTGCTGACATAACAAGAAGGATTTGGCTGAAACAGGAAGCCAATGTTTTGTGGGTATATAAGAAGAGGCCCAGGGAGAGATAGTTAGAATTAGAATTTTTCTCTAGGCGGGCTCCTGGCGGAGGAAGAATCATGGAGACTGAAACCAGCTGAGAGAGAGACAGAGAGAGAGACAGAGACAGAGACAGAGAGAGAGAGAGAGAGAGAGAGAGAGAGAGAGAGAGTTTCTCTCCCAGCATCTGGAAGCTGACTGATAATTGAGTTGGAGTTTTCTTGAGACCAAAATCTGGTGAAGGCTGAAGCTGCTAGGTGAAAGCTGCCTGGAAGGCTGAAATTTCTTCTAGGTCCTAAGGCCAGCCATACTGCTGGAGAGCTGAAAAAGCATGACCGGAATAAGACTGTTTGTTTGTGGCTTGGTTGATCCTTGAGTTCCTGGGAACAGATGTTGTGAAGGTTTTGAGATGTTGTATTGATACTGGGATTTGAAGATCTTCCATGCTCCTTGACCTTGCTGACGTAGCAGGAAGGGGTGGAGCAAGAGAATGCAGAACCAAGCTAGTCTCTGTGTGGTGCTGACTGGAAGCAGAGGAAGAGGCAACAGCTGTTGTTGTGACGTGAACTCCTTTTTCTTTGAGCCAGCCAGAATCTCTGCTAAAGACTCCTGCTGAGGACTGCCAGGGATGAGAACTGTGGAGGGGCCAGAGCTGCTGGCAGCAAGCTGCCTGAACGCTGAGCAGTTGCTTGAGTGAGGAGAGGAGGATCTTTGCCTGAGGTAGCCTGTCCTGTTTTGAAGGCTTGATAATGTGGGTGTTTACTACTTTAACTACATGTGCCAACTTCATAACTACTGTGTTGGCTTTGACTTTCTGGTTTGGGGACTCAGTTTTCTGGTATTTAAATAAATGCTCTAGCTATATTTCTTATGTAGAGAGCCTGTTACATTTTGTGATTAATAACCATATCAGCATACTTATAGTTACTGTAGGCATTGTGAATGCTGCATTGCTGATACCGATGTGCTAGAGCCTGTGAACTTCAATGTATAGCAGGAATTGCCTGTGAACTTCAGTGTGTAGCAGGACCTGCCTAGAGAACTGGATAAGAACCTGGGAGCTGTCTGCTTCTGAATTCAGGTGAATGTTTGGTGGATTCACATAGGAGCTGGGACCATGGAAGGGGCTCCAGAGAATCTGAGAGACCACCTTGAGTCAAGATGAAGAAAAGGCCTCTCCTTATATATTGAGTCCTGTCATGAAATTGAAGTTTACTAGAAACCAAGGGGTGGTGGGTTTGTGTAATTTTCTAATGATTGTGTTTTGTGATTAATGATACTTAGTGACTGATTGCTGGATAAGTGACTGATTAAGTTAACTTATGATTGCCCCATGAGTGGAAGACTAACTTGTATTGTGAAATGATTGAATGATTGAATAAGGAGACAAACTTCCTTAGGAATACCAGATGTTTGTTCTTTTGTTCTTTGTTCTAAATACTGTGACCGCTTTGGTGATTTTAATGTTAAGCTGTTGGGAACACTACATTGTGATTTTCTGTGATAAGATGTAATGTTGTGTATATTGTATCTTGATTTATTGTGAATTTATTGTGAGTATTTGCCTTGATTTGCTATGGAATAAATCGAGTGTTCATTATACCGTGTAATCAGAACCTTAAAAGCTGTTCACAATTGCATTCTTTTGGGAAGTTGCTTGTGCATGGTGTTACATTATTGCATAGTTGGCAGGATTACAAAGTATGTGATTTTCTGTGATAAGATGTAATGTTGTGAATACTGTATTGTGATTTGTTGTGAATGTGTGCTTTGATTTGTTCTTGAATAGAGTGTTCACTATACTGTGTAATCAGAACATTAAAAGCTGTTCACAGCAGCATTCTTTTGGCAAGCTACTCATGCATGGCATTACATGTACCTACAAAAAGAGGCATTGAAGGAAAATTACTATTTGCTTCAACTTTTATTTTTTAAAAATCCTACAAAAACTTGAAAATTTTATTTTCCTCTCCCCAGTTATGCCACTAGAGGCTTCTTTTCCCAAGATTAACTATCCACACGTTGTAAAATAAATGCTTCAATGAAGTGATCTTTTGTCTTCTTGCCTTCCTGACTATACTGATCAGGCCGTAGCCTAGCTCAGTTAAATCCTTTCTTAAACATTATACCCAGGTATTAAGCAAAATATTCCAGGTACAGTCCAACCAGTGGAAAATATGTTTCTATTTGGAAAAATATGTTTCAATTAGATTAAGAATGCATTGGCTTTTGGGGTGGCTCTGTGAAACTTTGTGTCCTCATGGAGCCTAGGGTCTGTGGAAATTTTCAAAGAACTTTTGTTAAAAATTCATTTTTCACCATCTCTAAAATGAAATGGCCAGACTAAAGAATTTCTAAGGTCTCTGTAAGGTCTAAGTCTATGATTCTATGATCTCAATCTAAGAAGTGAAGTTACATACAGATAAACATGGAGATTTATACCTGTTTTAAAATAACTATATAGTTGTTGTTATTATTTTTTATAGCAGGTGTAAATCTCCATGATTATCTGGATACAACATCACTTGTTAGATTGAGATCACAGGACCATAGGCCTAGACCTTACAGAGACTTTAGAAGTCCTTTAGTCTGACCCCTTCATTGTAGAGATAGGGGAAAAGCAAAACAAAGTAAAATAATAATCTTGAAGGCCAGGAAAGTTTAATGAGTTTCTAGAGCACATAGCTGTTAAGCATTAGAATTAAGATTTGAACTCAGGTTCTCTGATTCTAGAGATAGCGCTATTTTTACTGTTCAGCATTGTTCTAACATGGAGAGCACATTCTGTGTCTTTATTAATAAGGATAAAATAAGATACTCTTTGCAAAATTCTTTGCAAATCTTAAAGCATTATATGAATGCTAATAGTTGTTATTCTCTTATCTAGAGACAGAAACTATTCTGTGCCAATATAACACTATCTACAGCAAGCTTGCTGTGAATGCTTATCTGTGTTTTCATTCTAGTCATTGTTGAAGGGAACAGAGCCAAGAACTGATTTCTGATGCACTGGACAGACATTGTCGATCTAGACTGACTTTGAGTCATTTATCCATTTGTTTTGCATCCTGTAATTCAACCACGTGTAAATCCCCTCATAACTTACTCTCATTAGTTGCACATCATTTCATCTGCACAAGGAGAATATCACAAGATCCTTTACATCTTACTGAAATCATGGTCAACTATGATTATATTACTCTCTGCAAAGAAGTAGGAGGAAGAAGAGAAGGAGGAAGAAGAAGAGGAGGAGGAGGTAAATAAGAGGGAAGAGAGTATGAAGTAGGATATTCCTTACAATTAGTAGAAGACTAGGTGAAGTTTAAATTGGGTATAAGAGGGCGAGGGGAAGTAGCTGTGCATTGATTCTTCTGTTCTGAATCTCATGTTGTTTCTCTAGTTCTAATGTCAGATGCACATGATCTCAGATCAGTTCATGCGGAATACAACACTCAAGATGATTTTAAAGTCTTATGTACAGAGAAATTGACTTTCTCTGAGTATGTCAGTGAAGTTTCCATTTTTCATGCTTCATAGAGGTTCAAGATAAATGATTGATGGGGTAAAAGGCTTTATCTATTACTTTTACAACTAGGTTTATATTTTAGGGCCTTTGAAAGTATGAACTGATGAAGGGGGTCCAGTCCAGAGAAAGAAAAACAGCAGTAATGGTGATGTATAATTCAACCTGTGCCTGACACCAAAATTTTATTGGGCCTATTCTCATATACTTTGGTTGAGTTTAGGAAACTTTCCTAGAATCTAGGAGGTTTACTCTACAAACCTATAACCATAACTCATCAAGAGTTTGTATATGGAGCTATATCTCTCAAAGATTTTTGAGATTAGCAAACAAACAAGGACAAACGTGCCATTATATTTGTTCATTGCCTTGATTTTTTAATCTTTAATTCATCCAATCCAGCCTTCAAACTCTAAAACAGTGAAACAATTTTTAATACAAATTTTTTACAATCTGATCGAGTCTATTGATTGTTACTCATAAGAGGTTTTGAAATCGATTACATAATATTATAAAGGAAATCAAATTGTTTTACATGTTTACAAATTGAGTTATATGCTATATTTATTGTTCAATCTTTTTAGGTCATGTCTAATTCTCCATGATTTCATTTGGGGTTTTCCTGGTAAAGATACTGGAATGGTTTGCGATTTACTTTTCCAACTCATTTTACAAATAAAGAAACTGGGATAAGCAGGATTAAGTAACTTACTCAGAGTCACACTGATAGTAAGTGTCAGAGACCAGATCTGAATTGATGAAGAAGTCTTCCTTACTCCAGGCCCAGCACTAGTGAACCACCTAGCAGCCCAAATACATATATGCACATGTATATACATATGTGTAGCTCTATTGTGTATGTATGAATGTGTGTATACCTATACACACATATATGCGTGTGTATATGTGTATATATATATATATGTGTGTGTATGTGTATGTTTATATCACTGTGCCCTATATATTTAACATAGTATGTGTGTGTGTGCTTGTGTATGTGTCTATAAAATAACTTCATAGACCCAAGGATAAAAAGCCCTGTCCCTTGATCAATAACAGGCAATCTATGCAAGTGTTATAAACTGGTTAATGTTCACTTAAAACTTTCATTCAAACATTATAGACAAGTGTGATTTGCATCTATACAAGTGGATCATCAGGTGAAAAGAAACCTTAGAACACATTCCTGTCTAAGAACTGGATCAAACACTCTACTTTTGAAGTCTTACCTGATTCTCTCAATAAAATTTAAATCTCTCCTTTCCTCTCCTGAAACTCTGTAATACTGATTTCCTATTCTTTCTGGCACTTATCACATTTTGTTTTGGACTACAGCTATTTGTGCACATATATGCACATATATATATATATATATATATATATATATATATATATATATATATATATATTTTCCCTCTGAAACCTTTCCTGATTGTTTCTCTCAATGAAATATAAATCTCCTCACTCCCTCTCCTAAGGCTCCATAACATGTTAATTTTGATCTATCACTTTCTAACCTATACTATAGATATTTGTTTCTTTGTCATTTTCTTCTAAGCAGATGTAACTCTCTGGTTGCAAATATCTGTTTTATAGGTAAATGTATCATTCATAGAATTTAGCATACAATTCAGCATACAGGGCTCTCTCCCTCTCTCCCTCTCTCTCTCTCTCTCTCTCTCTCTCTCACACACACACACACACACACACACACACATTTCTACATATAAATCTGCAAGTATACATAAACTCATATATACATCTACATGTGTATACACATATATGTTTAAGTGTATATGTGTGTGTGTATCCATATGCATTTTTACAGCTTCTCTGATTTATCCATATCAAATAATCCTATTAAAGTGATTAAGTATTGAATGGTAGATTCAGAGGACCTGAAGGGAACTCATCCAAACTTTCTACATTAATGGTAAAAATAAATAAATCAAACAATTTCAATCAAATTTGTTATGGGAATCTGAAGATCTTCCCTGCCCGTAGGCCCTTTGATGGGCTTAAGTGGCTCTGAGAACCTTCCCCTATTTGAAAGTATACTCTGCCCCCTAATAGGCAGAGTGTGGTCACATGGAGCCTGTGGAGGAAGGCTTGTTCTTCAGGAATGACCACACCTTATTACTTTGTGATTGGGCAGTGGGTCAAGAGGGCTGTGACATTCTCTGATCCAGGAGAAGGCTATATATATCTTGATGTGAGGTTTTGCTTTGAGGCTCACATTGGAAAGGGTTGTGTGATTTGGCCAGATGAGACTCTGGGAAGCCATTGAGCCACCCTGCTTTGACAACCCAGATGTTGGTGCTTCCTTCTCTGGTAACTGACTAGGTATGGATATAATGGTCAGTCAGTTGGAAGCCCATCTGCTTATCTGTTCCTTTGTCTGCTTGTAACTTCTACTTGTAACTTGTTTGTATTCTGTTTGCATTCTCTGAAGTTCAGGGTGCTGACTTTTTCTCCTGAACTAGGTAAATGATACATTTTTGATTGATTCAATTAAGACTGTTAACTCATTTTGAGTTGCTTTCCTTTAGAAAAGCAGATCTAAGAACCTGTGCTAGCAGCCATCCTGGGTATGCTAGGGTGCTTGCTGATACAAAATTAATGAACATAGTTTCTGGACAATACATTTATGCTTCAAAGTATAATAATGATCAATATTTTACAATCTGTATTAACCATATTGTCACACAGAAAGAGTCACAAGAATAACTTTCTACCTTTCTCATGGTTTGCTCCCATGCGATACTGTACAGTTTGTACTTAATGAAATCCTAAACATGTTATTATCTAACTGCTCCTTAAACCATTCAAAGGTGATCAAATTAGAGATAATGGGATCACACTTGTCTTGATAATTTCCTGATAAGGTCAAAAACTGTTTTAAAATATAAGTAAAATATGTCTTGTACTTATTTGTCCCACTTCCCCTATCTTCAGTAGAAATGGAGAACAGCTGTTCCACACTTTCAACACAATATCTTTTCATAGTCTTTAGAATTGTTATTATCTCCATTCTCCTTCAGTTTATGATTTTCATAAGGAATCACTGGAATTTTAATACATATACTACTTTTTAAAAAAGAGCACTAGAGTTCCTTTTAAATACCCATTTCATTTTTAGACCAATGGGACATTAGTTTCAAGACAGTTTTTGAGATGCTTACCGATGCAGGATATAGCCCTCATGAGAATTACAAGAGCACTTCTCAAGCATTATAGATTATGTTTATAATATTTATGACTGTAGTTTAAATACTATCTTCTAATTTTAACACCTTAAATATTTTATTGAAGTAATAAAATGGACCAGACGGTGAACTTGTGAATGATTGTATTATGTTCCACAGCCTTTAAGACAAAAAACTATTCATCCACTAAAATAGCGAGAATCATATAAAATGCATAGTATACTTTCATTTGTATTACAAAAAGTTTAAACTTCATAATTAATGATCACCAAAATAAATGTCACTTAGACAATGAGTTTTAAAGTTCATATATTGTAAATCATCATCAACGTCATTATGAGATCACTTTGAACATGTATAATAAGAAATATATATGTTATAATAATAATAATAATGATAGCTGTTGTTTTGGTTGCTATGCTTTTACCAGAAGAGGACATACTTTTCATACATTTTTTTCCCCACAGATAACTTTCACAAGTGTTTTGTTTTAGGAATGAAGTAACCTTCTGAACCATTTTCTGAGCCAGGGAACCTCTGTATAAAGTGTTGGTCTATGTGTAAAGTGTTATTATTTTGCAAAATTGTAGCCTACTTCCATCAGCCATTTTGGAAATATAGAGATATGTATGTGTTTGTGTATGTGTGTGCATTAACATATGCATATATTAGTTCACTAATGAACCAACTTCATTAATTACACATATATAATATGGATAATAGCATATTAGTACTTCATATAAATATATATATTAAACTTTAGGAAGAATAACATTTTTTTTTACCTTTCTTTGGAAACACATTATGATTCTTTATTCTTTGCATGAAGCCTAGACTGTTATGTTTTAATTCAAAAAACTAACAAAATGTAAAATAAATTTTAAAATATATATATATATATATCTGGCATTCTAGGACTTGACAGGTCCAAGGGACAAAATATGTCTGCTATTTGAGAATGAACATAGCAAAGTAAAGGGGGCCTCTTCATCATTAGACTAACCACTAGGAAGGGAATGTTTTGACCAAGACAACCTATGAAACAAAAACAGTTACAAAATGTTTCATAGACCTCTGTTTCCCCTTCTACTTCTACAATGACAATTGTAGGGAGGTATGAGAGTAAGCAGAAAATGCTATGAATCATACTGTTTATAAGCCTATCTATAAGTACTAACTTTTTTTTTTTGACCCAGCTCATGAAGGAGAAAACCAACTAGAATGGTCTGGATGGAGATGGATTCCTTTGTCCAGATTGCTGGAGGCAGCTGGGTCTCATAATCAAGCCATGTGCTCAGCAGGAGGAGCTGAAAACTTTTAGCCCAACTCCTCATATAAACATTAACTTAATTGACCATATTTTAAATGTAAGATCCTTGCTCAGTGATTAATGAGTTGACTCCGTATTGGAGGAACTATTTCATTTCAATATTGACATTCTCACTATAAAGGAAACCAGAAGATTAAAGAAAGCTCTACCTAAATTGATGGTTGACCCACAAGTTCTCCCTTGAAAGGATAAAGAGATAATTATTGAATCTGACTTTAGTAGACATGCAAAAACAATAAGTATTTCCCAATTCAGGATCTTATTGGCTTGCTAGTAATGAATCTTTGATAAATGACCACAATGAAGACAATTTTCATTATGTATGGTGGTTTTGCCTTCATAAAACAGGTAGATGGAACAATTCTTTGAAAAATTATATAAATTCTGACAAAGTAAATCGATATACTCTGTGATAATCAATGCAAAGGTAGACACAGGGGAGCATGAAGTTTATAATAAAAGAGAGAAAAAGATTGAAAATATAAGAAGCATCACACCCAGTTATTGTGAATTTTTTCTTCAGTAAGAGAGATGGATGGCATTGAACATGGTAAGCAACAAATAATATCAAAAAAGTGAAATTCTCTGTAGAGAATCACCGGCTTATTGAAATGGGAGTCACATCAATGCAATGTATATTAAAAAGCCACCGGTATGGTGACCACCTAATGTGTCTCAAAAAATTACACCGATGATTTCTTAATGTAAAGAAAAAAAGATGAGTCACAAATGTATTAGCCATTCCAAAATTAACCCTTTGTAAATTAACCACTGATTGGTTAGAGCATAGGATAAAGTAATGACATGTACTTTTGTAAAATGTTGAACAAAATGCTGACTCCTAAAATTAGAATTGAATGAATGAAAATAATCTAGATATAATCATCTCTTAGCAAAAGTCTTAACAACTGGAAAAAAGTCACTACACTTGAGTCAAGAAGCTTCCTCTGCAATGAGACAGTTGATTTACTTCTCACATATAGAGATATAGCAACAAAGAGTTACAGTCATATATAATAAAAAGTTATTTGCAAATTATTGCAGAAGAGAATGATGGCATTAGGAGCACTTAATCATCACAAATTCTGAAGTTTTCCCCAAAGGCTTTTATAGCTGAAACTAGGAGGACAATAAGTAGATGTGAAATGGTAGATATCTACTGGTATTTTTAAAGGAATCTATTTTCATCAGGGACACCATTGGAAACACTAATTTAGACATTAATATCTAGTTTATTGTATAAAGAAATAACAATATTGTTTGTGAAGATAAAAAGGTCAAGAGCAATTATAATTGATGAAGTACCACATGTATGAAAGGAATCCATTCCACAGTTACCAAATTTTAAAACCCTTCAGGATCAATTTATACACTTACATACACACACAGATAGATAAATACATATATACACTCATATACAAATATACATGTATACACACACATATATACATATACACATATGTAAATACATGCAGGCATGTACAAACACAGACACACACATACAGATGTATATTCTCAAGTCAACACCACATAGAAAGTAAAAAAAAAAAGTCCCTGTCTTCAAGAAGTTCACATCATAATGAGGGGAGATTACATGTAAACAATTGTGTACAAAAACGATATATACAAGAGACACTGGAGATAATTTCAGAGTAAAGGTACTAACATTAAAAACAAAGATTTCCTAAGGATGTGAGTTTTCAGTTGAAATATGAAGGAAACCAGGATACAGAGGCAAGGAGAGAGAGAATTATAGGCATTTGGAACAGCCATTCAACGCAAGGAGTTGAAATGTGAAGGATCTTATTTGAAGAACCTCAAGGAGACCATTGTACCTGGGTAGTAAAGTAAAACAGTAAGGGGTAAAAAGACTAAAAAGAAAAGGAGAGTATAGATAAGAAAAGTCTTTAAAATAGAAATAGAATTAATATTTGATCTTGAAGGCACCAGAGAGTCTCTGGATTTTAACACATAAGAGCATGATGTCTTTATCCCTTAGATTTTTGTTGTTGTTTAATCTTTCAATCATGGCTGACTCTTCATGACCCCATGGACCATGGCACAGCAGGCCCTTGTAACCTCCACTATCTTTCAAAGTCTTTACAAGTTCATATTCATTGTTTCCATGATACTCTCTTTCCATCTCATGCTCTGCCATCACTTTTTTTTTCTAAATTAATTTATTTATTTACTTGTTTACACAAGATTTTGAGTTGCAAATTTTCTCCCCATCTTTCCCCCACCCACCACCTGAAAACAGCCCTATACCAGTGTATAACCTCTCCTCCAATCTGCTCTCTCCTATTTCCTCCCCCTTCACCCCTCTGACTTTCCGGTAAGGAAAGATGGATCTCCCTAGCCCAGTGCCTGTATATCTTAATTACCAGTTGCAAGGAGTTTAATAAAAATAAAAATTATATATATATATGTGTGTGTGTGTGTGTGTGTGTGTGTGTGTGTGTGTATGTGTGTGTGTATGTATACATACACACACATATATATTTTTAACATTTGATTATAGAACTTTAAATTCTAGAT
>JAQQSV010014407.1:0-12296 GCA_028646515.1 Pseudochirops corinnae
ATATTTTAGAACCAGAGGGCAAAATAGAACTTGAAAGAATTCACCAATCACCTCTTGAAAAAGATCCCCAAAAGAAAACTCCTAGGAATGTTATAGCCAGGTTCCAGAGCCCCTAATCAAGGAGAAAATATTACAAGCTGCCAAGAAGAAACAATTTGAATGGTGTGGAAACACAATCAGGATAACTCAGGATCTAGCAGCTTCTACATTAAGGGACCAAAGGGCCTGGAATATGATATTTCAGAGATCAAGGGAGCTAGGATTAAAACCAAGAATCACCTACCCAGCAAAATTGAGTATAATATTCCAGGGGAAAATATGGTCATTCGTTGAGGTGGGTGACTTCTAAGCATTCTTGAGGAAAAAACCAGAATTGAATAGAAAATTTGACCTTCAAATACAAGAAGCATGAGAAGGTAAGCATGGTAAAGAATTCATAAGGAACTTATCAAAGTTCAGCTATTTACATGTCAATATGGAAAAACGATAATTATAACCTATGAAACTTTTCTCAGTATGAGGATAGTTGAAGGGAATATAAATGTATATATAAGTATACATACATATATGTCTATATAGGAGGGTATATATGTATGCGATTACATATGTGAGTGTTTGTATATATGTGTACATAGACAGAGGGTGCAGGATCAATTGAACAGGATGGGATAATATTTTAGAAGATGAAATTGAGAGGTGGGAGAGGAATAGTAGGAGAGGAGACAGGGAGAGACAGAACCAGGTTAATCCTCTCATACAGAAGAGGCAAGGGATAATTGTTACAATGGAGGGGAAGAACAGGAAGGCAAAAGGGAATGAGTCAACTTTACTCTCATTGAAGTTGGCTTAGGGAAGGAATGACATACACTATAAATTGAGTAGCTTGGCCTACAGGAGAGTAGGGGGGAGGATGGAGGGGAGGACAGGTTGAGGGGGAGGGTTTTTAGAAGCACACACTTTTGTAAAGGGACAGGGACAAAGTAGAGATTAGAACAAGTGAGGGGTGGAATAGGAAGGAGGGAAATATACAGGTACTGGCGTAGGGTGATTCATCTTACCCTACCAGAAAGTCAGAGGGGTGAGGGGGAAGGATATAGAAGAGAGCTGATTGGGGCAGGGGGTATACAGTGGGATTGCTGCTTTGGGGTGGTGGGTAGGGGAAAGACAGGGAGAAAATTTATAAATCAAAATCTCATGGAAATGAATGATGTAAACTAAAAATAAACAAAAGTTCAAAAAAAAAAAAATAAAGGAAAGTTATCTGGAGTGCTGAGAGGTTAAGTTGCATGCCCAAGGTCATCTAGCTAGTATTTGTCAAAGGTGAGCCTTGAACTTAGGTCTTCCTGACTTTCAGGCCAGCTCTCTAACCACTCTACCAAAGGTGTCAAACTCACAATCTACAGGAGCCAGATTAAAATGTACTTGGGAAATGTTTAACAAAAATAAATAAAAGTGCAATACAACGTAGATACTGTTAATTTGTGGTTTTCTGAGTCAATATGTGTCCTTCAGTGATTCCTTGCTATTTAGGTTTAATACCACTGCATTGCACTACTCAAGGTTGTAGCTATGAATTTGCAACTGAGTTTTTTTTGAGACGTGGGTTATATCTTAAATTGCCCTCCATTCTGCTGACTCATAACTCTTACATTGCTTGCCACGATGATAGTATTGGCTCATTGATATTTTGATTTTTCATTACTTTTCCAATAAATCAGGTGGATGCAAACACTTCTTAATTTGGTCAATTCACTTTGCAAGTCCTTTGCACAGGTCTGGAAAAGTCAGCAAACCAGACAAAACCACTTTCTGATGCATAGAATCCTGTATCACTTGAAGCCACAAATCTGTGTCTTTGAAAAGCCTCGGTCAGCCAGTGTGGCACTGATATTACTTTTGTCTTCTGTTTGCTTAAAACTTCTGTTAATAACAATATTTCTTGATTCACTTTTGATTTTTTTAATGAGGGAACTCATTACCTAGTTTCCAGGGTTTTGTCAGATAAGAAATGTCAGGGAAGTCATAAGATGTCCATTGCTTCTTTGTTTGTTTGTTTGTTTGTTTGTTTTGGAGGGGGGAAGCAAGGCAGCTGGGGTTAAGTGATTTGCCCAAGGTTGCACAGTCAGTTAAGTGTCAGATGTCTGAGGTTGGATTTGAACTCAGGTCTTCCTGACTCCAGGGCCAGTACTCTATTCACTGTGTCACCTAGCCGCTCCCTCCATTGCTTCTTTAGGGTACTCTTTATTTTACCTCCTTACCTTTTCTCCTTTAATTTGTACTTAGAGGGAGACAACATGAAATGTGTGTGTGTTTGTGTGTGTGGTACATTTAGAAAGAATGAGAGGGAGAATGAGGGAAGAGAAGAAAGAAATGTGTCCTTTCCTTCCTAAAGACATTATTTGCCTCTGTGTTTTGTTCCTGTTCTCTGTACAGTGTGTAGAGTACTAGGACTAATTCATTTCTCACCTTTTCGGGGTCTATAAATTGCCCCAAAAAAAGCTACATTGTGGTTTCTTTCATTGGTCTTTCTGAAAACGTCCCTGGTTATATGATGCTTTTGTCCCTCTCCACAAACAGGTGACTCAGGGGCTTGGCCCTGAGAAAGCACATGAACAAAGGAAGCTTGCATCCCTCTGTCTGCCTCTGTCTAATGTAGAAGCACAACAGAAAGCTTCCTCTGTTTTACACAAGCAGCCGCTCGCTCTTGCTTGTTCTCCATCTGATAGACTTCATGCACATGGTGTATCACTTTCTGTACTTATGCTCAAGTATGACCTATAGATTAGCCTTAGTTCTTCTCTCAGTGGCTACAGCACAGGAACAGCAGAGAGGCCAGTGTCCCCATATAGCAGAATTCATGGAAGGGAATAATGTGTAAGAAGACTAGAAGGGTAGGAAGGGGGCCAGGTTATAAAGGACTTTAAAAGCCAGGCTGATTTTGATATATACCAATTTTGTGACCAAAGTCAAGTCATTTAATCTCTGAATCCTCCACACAACTCTTCAAGAGTATAAGTTGCCAACCTGCATTAGTGGTTAGTGATTCTTATTTTTTTTTCCTCCTATAGTTTTAATTAAGGTGGAGGCATTCCCAGAGAACATGTACAGAGAGGGCTAAAATGTATGGAGAAGTAAGGCAAGAGCAGAGGCAAGAAGCATAGTTCAATGGAAGGAAAACAGGGTAGGACTGTGTTAGAATTATGATTTATCCACAACATATGTGGTCTTAGGAAAGTTATATAACCTTGACCTCTCAGCATTAGGTGAATGTTTACCTATGGGCTCTCCAAGAAAAAAAGTATACATGACATATTTTTAAGTTGAATATGCATTATTAGCATTAACTCATCACTTTGTTAATCCTAGAAAATTAACAAAACAATAAATCAAGCTCTAATTTGTAGGGTTTGTTGATTTCTGATTTGTAAACTCTCACTTTGTAAATTTAACAATCAGATTTTCCTAATCCATTCTGAACTGGCTCAAGTACCTCTGGCCTGGAAAATTACTTCTAGCTCCAAATCTATGATTCAAGAATAAAGTAAGAAGGAGTAACATGGTTTGGGATTTTCTGGGCTCCTGGAAGTTGGCAGCTAAAAAAAAGTCACCTCAAATGTGCTCCTGGTGCTTCTCATCACTTTTGTTCCTTCTCAGTGAAATCACAAAGAGGCTACGTGATAGAGTGTAAAGACCAATGAGTTTGGAGTCAGTGGACCCAGCTTCAAATGTTAGCTATGTCATATACTACCTGGATGACCTTGGCTAAGTCAACTTCTCCATGCCGTAGTTCCTCACCTGAATAAGGTAGAGGTGGGAGTAGAGCTAGGAATAGATTAGATGGACTCTCAAGTGCCCTCCAACTCTAAATCTGTAATCCTTTTTTAATAATTAGAACCACTTTGAGGTCCAAGGGGCTGGGGCTTTGTACCTGCTCCCTTTCCACTAAGGAGCCACTCTGCTCTGGACCCACACAGTCAGTCTAACACCAGGTTAGATTCTGTTGGCACCAAACCTCTAATGAGATGTGTTGGACTCCTTTTTCTCACTCTCTTTGTTTCTTTACATCTCCAGTCCCAGAATCCCTGGGAAAATTCCTTAGCATTTAGGTGTGGCTCATTTTAGGGTCCCCACTAAAAGGTAAAAGAGGAAAGATAATTAATGTATAATATAGACCAGGTTGGGAAAAAAAGGCTTTTTTTTTTGCTCCAAAGTCCTGCCAAACGCCAAAAGGCTCACTAATGTTCATAGCATCTTAAAACAAGATACAGTAATTTGAAACTACCAATATACTTTCCTGGTATGTGGATGCTTAAAACATCAAGACATAATGTAGTTTGCAGGATTACTGAATGAGCATTTTGTATTTTACCTCATCTCTGTACTTTCTAAATGATTCCCTCCAGGCAGATCTTTGTCCTCTGTCAAGTCAGATCAGGTTTTATGTTACTTTCCTTTTAAACCACCATCTTCTCTGTGCAAACCGTCCATTGTTGCTGGTCAGCTTCAACAGAGGAGTCCAGGATCTCTGATCCCTTAAACTCACAAAGGTTTCTCCAAGTATGGATACATCTATCTTGGGATTGATATGTCATTTTCCACCCTCAGGGAAGAAAACATAACGCAAAAAAGGCAGCCAGGGACCCAAGGCCCAATTCCAAGCTTGAATAAGGCCACACAGATGATTTAATTATTTATTACACATCATCTTTTCTCCCAGGGTGAGGGAAAGGAGTCTTCCCCTCCTTTATCACTTCATGGGAGGACTAAGAGGGAGAGCTACTTGTCACATGGGAGAGTCAAAGAAAGAGGCAGTGAGACAGAATCCCTCTCTTTATTTTAAACAGATGGAGCCCTTCCCTCTGCTGTTGTCACAGAGCTAAAGATGATAGATTTAGAGCATGAAGATCATAGACATCCCTCCCTGTGAGTAAACTGAAACTGAAAGAGAAGTAGTATTTCACCACATAATCATTGCACCCTGTTTTTTTTCCAGTCTAAAAATTGGTTTATAACCTTTCTTCATGTGATCGTCGCATGGTATAATTCTATTCCTAACGCAGCTTAAAAGGTAAACAGAGCAGCAATGTATTCACCAGTGGCATATGGATATGCATTTATCTCTGACATATTGCCAGCAGCAAGCCTAGAATCCTCAGCACATGCGCATTGTCAGTATTCAATTTTTATGAATATTCACGAGTATTCTGTGCATCCTAATCTTGCCCCAAAGGCAGTTTAGTAATAAATGATGCTTAAGTAATACTGGCACACTTTTTAAAAGCTTCACATAATGGTTGCACCCCACTTTTTTGCAAAAAAATTTTGGCAGAAAATCTGTAACAATTATGCGGTGAAATATGGTAGCTTAACCAGAATCACACAGTTATGAAGTGCCTGAGTTAGGATTCAAACTCAGATCTTCCTGATTCCAAGCTCAGTGCTCTATTCATTGGACCACCTACCTGCTTAAGTCTGCAGCAGCACACATCCGAGTATTGGGGAGGGGGAAGGCACAGGTGGGATGTCTTCCATGTATGTACTAAGCAGATCTTATTTTGCTTCTAAGATCAAATGAGATCTGAGACTGGGTGCATTCAGGGTGAAATGGCTTTTGGTAACCAATAATGGACTTGTTTTACTAAAGTGCTGGGGTCCTACAGTGTGGAACCAGGACATATGGTCAGCTAGAAGCAGACAGCTGGAAGGAGGCTACATGAGATGCAATCCTCATTATAATATGAGACCACCTATACCCAGAAGGTTCTCCACTAATTGATTCTATACCTATAATTCCATCCCTAAATGTTTTCCATCCAGTGACAAAGTTAGCATTTGCCTGGTTGGTTAAGGAGAAGTAATTAATGTGATTAAGTATAAAAGGTGCTCAAAGTAATGATTAATCTAACAATGATTACCCTGGCTACATTACCCAAATACATTACCTTTCACCTCTCTTTCACTATTAGTAGGGATTAGGGGAGGGGGCTCTCTAATGCTGTTTCCCCAATTTTAAGACTCCCCTGCAACTCAGGCCAATTAACCACTTAACACTGTGATTAGCTTTGACAAAGGGATACTACTTCAAAGGTAGTATCCTTTTCACCTTTGAGATAAGTAATTTGGCTTTGTTTTTTCTTTTTTTTTAATAAAATTAACCAATGGTTTATGTAATATGTTGGGGGGAGGGGTCCATAGCAACAGCTCCTAGTTTTATTTATTAGTTCAATGGTTTAATTAATCTTTTCTTTGATTTTCAAGATTCCTATTTTGGTGTTTTATTGGAATTTAAAATTTGTTCTTTTTCTAGTTTTTGTTAATTGCATGCCAAATTAAAAGATCTGTTCTCTTTCTCTTTTATTGATGTAGGAGTTTTAAGATACAAATTTTCCCCTAAGTACTGTTTGGCTGCATCTCATAAATTTTTATATGTTTTCTCATTGTTATCATTATTTTTAATGAAATTATTCATTGGCTGTGATTTACTCTTTTACCTACTCATTCTTTAAGATTAGCTTATTTAATTTCTAATTAATTTTTTATCATAATGTATTTTTATTACAAAAGGAGTACATTTAATATTTCTGCTCTTCCACATTTGTGCAGTTTTTATGGACTAATATATGGTCAGTTTTATGAAGGTACCATATATGTCTGAGAAAAACACTCCTTTTTATTCCCATTCAATATTCTCCAAAAGTCTATCATATCTAACTTTTCTAATTCAATTCCTTAACTTCTTTCTTATTTATTTTAAGCTTAGGTTTGTCTAGGTTTTAGAGGGGTAGATTGAAGTCCTCCACTACCATAGTTTTACTATTTATTTTTTTCCTGTAATTCATTTAACCTTTCATTCAAGAATTTGACTGCTATGCCATTGGTGCATTTGTGTTCAGTATTGATATTACTTCATTGTCTATGGAACTTTTTAGCAAAATGTAGTTCTCCTGATTGTCTCTTTTAATTAAGTCAATTTTTGCTTTTGCTTTATCTAAAGCCATAATTCAACCTTTGCTTTTTTTCTTTTTAAACTTCATCTGAAGTATAATAGATTCTACTCCAGCTTTTATCTTAACTCTATATGTTTCTTTCTGTTTCAAATGTGTCTCTTATAAACAACATGCTTTTAGATTTTGGTTTATGAGTGAGCTCATCCCATATACCTCACAGTGATGATCGCTAATGGTGTATTTTTTTTCCATCCTTGTTCTCTTCTATTTATCCTTCTCTTAAAAAAAAACCTGTCCTCCTCTCAAAAATCTATTTAACTTCTAACCACTGTCCCCCTTAATCCATCCACCATCTTACTACCACTTCCTTTCTCTTAACCTCTTTCTCCTCCTATTTCCCTGTTGGGCAATATGAATTTCTATACTTAACTCTGTGTGTGTGTGTGTGTGTGTGTGTGTGTGTGTATATATACATATATATATATATATACATATATATATATATATATATATGTTCTTCCCTCTTTGAAACGTTTCAGATGAGAGTGATGTTCAAATATTGCCTGCCACCCACATATCCCCTCCATTTAAAAAAATCTTTCTTGCATGCCTCTTTTATGTAAGATAATTTTCCCCATTCTTCCTCTCCTTTCCATCTTCTTCCAGTTCATCCCTCTTTCTCACCCTTCCATTATTTTTTTTTTAGATCCTCCTAACATAACAGACTTTTTGTTGTCTTTTCCTCTCAAACTTCGAATTGGCATTTTCTGTGGTCATTTTGTAGGAGTGGTTTTGGGAAAAGCTCAGCAGTTGTGACCCTTTACTTTGCCATCTTAAGCCCTTAACCCTCTCCTTCAAAAGTGTAGCTAGAATAAACATATAAACATTTTCCCCAACACCAGGAAGCTTAAACCCCACCCCCATGCTCATACCATCTCTAGGGAGGGAAGAGGAAGTTCAGTTTAGTTCACTTTCCACATAGTATACTCCCACCAAGTTCCAAGTCCAAAGCTCCCATGCCCCATCTTTCTCTCCCTCTGCTACTACATCCCTTCAAGTTTCAGGAACCCCTGGCTTTTCAGGGCATACTTGCTAGGCTGCCTGCACATCCAGCCTAGTAGTCTGTCTCCAGTATTGCCATGGCTCAAGTTCAGGGCTGATGGGGCTTCAATCACATGTATCTAGAACCAAAAAGGATGAACAAAACAAAACAAAACCCTAAACCTATTTCTCAGAGCCACAGGGTAAAAGGGGAAAGAAGGAAGGAAAAGAAAAAGAGGGAAAAGTCATCCTTCCTCCCCTCACCAGTTTGGTTCATGGTGCCCACGTTGGGATGAATAGGACCTTCACCCTTTCTGGACACTGTAGGAGAAAATCAGAGTGCTCCTATCTTGTAGTTTTAAAGACACAGCCTGTATCCAGTCAAAGGAAGAGGTTACCACCACCCATGTGGTAAGGGAACAAAGAATGTCTCTTCTTAGAAGTAGGTCCTTGTATTTCCCTCATAGTTGCCTCCCTTGTAGGTGATCTATGCAAGCATAAAGTAAAACATTAATAACATTGTGTGTATGTGTGTGTGTGTGTGTGTGTGTGTGTGTGTGTTTCTCACAGCATTCCCCTTGTGGTATATTATTACACTCATTTTACATATTAAAAAACTGAGTTACACAGAGACAAAGACACTTACATCGTGTCATGCAATAAACTGAAGATGGGAAAAGAATGAAGACCTCTTGGCTCTAATCTAGGAGGTTTGTACTCTTTTCATTGACTACTCTATTTTAGGCATATGCTTGTGTTTTGTTATACTTTTGAGTTTCTGATGCAGTTTATTTAAGAAACAATTACTTTAAGACTAATTGCTTAGGGATCTTAAAATTAAAAGTCACTTTGGAATAGTAGAATCATAAAAAAGGTTAGAAGAGTTTGTAAGTGATCAAAGGTATTTTTGTCAGAAACCAAATTCCATATATGTATAATGTCACACATTTGAAATTCTAATAGAGTTACAGCCATGTGTGTATTATATGTACAGGCATACCTCAGAGATATTGCAGGCTTGGTTGCAGACTACCACAGTAAAGGGACTATTGCAATAAAGTGAATCACATGAAGTTTTTGGTTTCTCAGTGCATATAAAAGTCATGCTTACACTATACTATAGTCTATTAAGTGTGCAATAGTATTATGTCTAAAAAAACAATGTACATACCTCAGTTTTAAAATACTTTGTTGCTAAAAAATGCTGACCACCCTCTGAGCCTTCATAGAGTAATAACGTTTTTGCTAGTGAAGGGTCTTGCCTCAGTGTTGATGACTACTGACTACATGGTAGTGGTTGCTAAAGGTTGGGGTGACTGTGGCAATTTATTAAAATAAGACAACAACGAAGTTTGCTGCATTGATTGACTCTTCCTTTCTTTTTTTTTGCAAGGGGGAAGACAGGGTAATTGGCGTTAAGTGACTTGCCCAAGGTCATACAACTAGCAAGTGTTAAGTGTCTGAGGCTGGATTGGAACTCAGGTCCTCCTGACTCCAGGGCCATGCTCTACTCACTGCACCACCTAGCCGCCCCTACTCTTCCTTTCACTTGAACACTGAGAAGCCATTATAAGGCTACTAACTGACCTAATTTCAATATTGTTGTGTCTCAGAGAATAAATAGGGAGACCTGAGGAGAGGGAGAGAGATGGGGAAAGGACAGCTGGTAGAGCAGTCCCAGCACCCTTAATATTTATTAAGTTCACGATCTCATATGGGCTTGGTTTGTGGTACCCTAAAATAATTACAATAGAAACATCAAAGATCCCAGATCACCATAACAGATATAAAAATAATAATGACAAAGTTTTAACTATTATGAGAATTACCAAAATGTGACACAGAGACATGGTGTGAACACATGATATTGGAAAAATGGTGCTGAGGCAGAGTTGTCATAAACCTTCAATTTGTAAAAACAGAAAAACAAAAAACCCATATTATGTGTGAAGTGCAATAAAGCAAAGAGTAATAAAACAGCATATGCTTGTATAGAAATGTACCTACATAATTCATTTTTAATTCATCTAATAAAACCAGTTTAAAAGAAGTAAAAATTATTCGATTAGTGGGGAAACTCCATTTTTAGAAAATAGTAAGAAATCTGTTATTGCCACAAAAAAAAAGAAACCAAATGCATACTCGAGAGAGATTTTTAGAAAGAAGCAGGGCAAAGGGGACAAGGAAAGGAAAGAGACTTTGAGAGATGGGAACTAAGAAAAATAGGTGTTCTTTCCTAGGAGATCAGGCAGGGAAACCAAGGCAAGAAAAGATAAAGAAGGAGAAATAAGAGAGAGAAAAAAAGGTGATAAAAAAGGAAGGTTTTGATATGAATAAAAAAGACTCAGAAATTAGAGGAATGGAATCAGATCAAAAATAACAATTTCTAATAAGCAAGAGGAAAGAGAGAAATGAATGAAGAACACACTAAAGAGAGGACAGTGTGTATAACAGGAAACGGAACGAGACTTTATAGGGTCCTCTGAAAGCAGAAGGGGGAGGGAAAACATTAGGAAAAATAATCAGAACAAATGTCAAAGAAATCCTTAAAATGCTAAAGGTGAAAGGCTATTAAAATCACCAATAAATACAAGGGCTTCTAATGCCTCGAAGTTTAAAAGAGCAGAGACTCAAGATTTGATATTCAAAAGATTGGCATGATATGTTATCTTGTAAGTCAGCAGCTTTTCAAAAGTGATACACCCAGTTCCAACCTCTTTTTCTAGGGTTCTGGCAGAGAAGGAAAGAGTAACTGGTCTATGACTCTAACCAGTCAGGGTGGAGAAATTTCCTTATCTCTTTTCTTTAACATTTCTAACAGATCACTGAAGCCTATAATCATACTTAAAATTATTTTTTAGAAATAGGTTTTTATTGATGTCTTCTGTTTTTTACACCAATATAGGTATCCCTAGTATTCCTCTCTTTGCCCCTCCCATTTTGAGAGAGGGATCAGCACGACTAATCAATTCCTTGAAAAGGTCCAAAAATGTGTACAATGTGTAGCACCTGTGGACTTTCCATGTCCGTGAAGGAGTGTGTCTGGGGTGTCCTCTCACATATCTTCATTGGAGTGATGCTAGATCTTTATAATTTTGTTACATTCGTTTTTTATTTTTTAGTTGTGATTGTTCTTTCAATTTATATTGTAGTTATTGTATATAATAATTAATATATAATGTTAATTAATTAGTAGTAATTAATATATACTAATTCAATATATCATACTACATACCGTATATTGTATACGACAAAACTACACGCACACTGTTTTCTTGGCTCTGCTTACTACTTACCTTTGAATCAGTTTGTGTAGATCTTTCCATGCTTCTCTATTCATCACTCACATCATTTCTTATGGCGTAATAACATTCTATTTTATTCATGTACTGAAATTTGTTTACCTACAATCTAATCAATGGACATCTACTTTGTTTCCAATTCTTTACTATCACAGAAAGTGCTTTTATAGGGGTAGTTAGGTGATTCAGTGAATAGAGCACCAGCCCTCGATCACAAGGACCTGAGTTCAAATCCGGCCTCAGATACCTGACCCTTACTAGCTGTGTGACCCTGGGCAAGTCACTTAACCCTAATTGCCATGCCTTCCCCCCTCAAAAAAAATGCTTGTATAAATATTCTGGTGTATGTGGGGATGTTCTTATTGATGGTTTTGCTGGGCTATGAGCCTGGTAATAGAGACTCTGGTTCAGAGTATGGACATTTTAGTCACTGATGCAGCTGAAGTCAGGGCTTAGACAGTGTACACTAATTAGGGCCTTTGGGTGATACACCTAGTGGATTCACATAAGGCCAGCTCCCTAAAGACCCCCTGGAGTTACATTTAAAAGATTTGTGTCTGAGACCCTGACTGCAACCAGGCCTTTTGCTCCCCAACTCCAGATACTTAAAAAAGACAAGTCTCTTATTAAATTATCAGTCTTGTTGATGGGGTGCTGGGGTGCCTATGTTTGTAACATCCAGTTGTAACTTTAGTTTGTAAAATCACACTTGTGTTCAGGTGCCTATGCTTGTAATATCAGCTTGTGTAATCAAGTTGTAAAATCACACTTCCCCCAAGCCTAAAAGTATTAACTCTGCCTCTTTCCTAGGCCAGCACTCTGCCTAGCTACAGCTGATGAACTGTTTATCCCTGCTTGGTACAATAACAAGCTATACCTATGAATCCTTCACTAAACCACCTAAGCAATCACTTTAGCTTCGAGAAATGTATAGCTCCCTTGTTCTAGTGGCCAGCTGTACCTCTGAATCCTTCAATGCACTGTCAGTAAGCTAACTCCTCTCCAA